>CAMOHE010053962.1:0-30109 GCA_946598075.1 Artocarpus hirsutus
ACACACACACACACATATACTTTCAGATATTTAAAATTGGTTTAATTTTTGTTTTAATCTCCCAAGTCAAAGTACAGCATTAATTAGGGAAAAAATTAATTGGCAATTGAGTTTTCAAGAAATTCTGGCTCCCTCGTTGTGGAAAACCTGTTGGTTTTGGTTCAAGTAAGGTGGCGAAGGCAATGTATAAGTATGTGGTGCAGGCTTCGTTTTCAGTCGTTTGGATTGAAATGAATGGATGGATATTCAAGGAGATGGAACAAGATGCTAGTTTTCCCCATCAAAGAGTAAGACATCTGGCATCCTTAATAAGTGGTCAAGGACTTGCAGCAATCTATGATCATGTATTTCCAAAAAAAAAAAAAAAAAGAAGAAGAAGCAATCTGAGTTATGTTGGACGACAGTTTTGAGTCACCAGTGTAGTTATTTTTAGTTTTATTGGTCATTTGTATATTTACTAGTTATACACACACACTCCGTGCATGCATTTCTTGCATTTTATTTTCATACAAAGAACTAATTTTTTTAATAAATAATTGTCATTTATTACTCCCCTAATGGTTAAAAGCAAAAAAAAAAAAAAAAAAAAAAAAAAAAAAACCAGCTTAATTAAACACATTTTAAAGAGAAAAAAGTTTTTAGTAGGTAAAATTAGATAATAAATTATTCATAAGGCACACATAAAAAAATATTTTAGTGTTACATGACAGATACATTCAAGAAGGAACACAATTGAGGAGGAATTATTTGAGGGGAAGAATTAGAGGTAAACATTAATGAGTGCCATAATTGTAAAAAAATGCTTAGATAGTCACACAATTCAAAAAAAATTGTTTTAATAAGGGTAGTTTTGCAAGGAAAAAGTTTATTGAGGTTCATTTGGAAACATGAGATTTAAAAATAAACAAGAACGCAAATGGATCGATATGCACGTTTCAATGAGAATATGAGTTTTGATTGAAGACACGTTTAAAAAATAATTTAAGAAAGTGAATCTATAAATATATGAGATATTAGATGAAAAGCAACAAAAAAAAATAACAGAAAAAAAAAACGATTAAAAGATGCAAATGAAAAAAGACAGGGACAAAAAAACAAAAGGAGAAGAGCAAAAAAAAAAAAAGATTAGAAAGAAAAAATAGTTTAAAAAAAAAAAAGGAAAGAAAGGGGGACGAAAAGCGCCCGAAAAAAAAAAAAAAAAAGAGGAAAGAAATGGCGGGAGACGTTCCCTGCGTTGCCCTTAGACAATTCTATATGGTAAAGATTTAAGAACATCTTGTCCTCAAACTCGTTGCAACTTTTCTTCTTCAACAAAATTTTGCTTCTCATAAATAATATATAGAGATAATAGTAGCAAAAGCACCGCATAAAGCACGCAAGAAACGAATCCACAAAAAGCAACCACGTAATGTCACAACTGTAAGTTTGCAGACCAAATAACACTACAGAAAGAAACAGGGAAGCCACTATTACCAATTGGAACCAGATTATAAGGTAAGCAAGCATCAATTATGAGACGATCAGATATTTAATGATAAGAAGATGTTTAATTACAACTTATATCAAAGAAAGATAAAAGTATAAAGCTAGTATAAAATGGATGTAACAATTTCTGCTAGAAAATCATCCTAGATGTGCCAAGTTATCTAGACATCAAACAGATACAGAACATCAGAGGGCATGTTAAAGAGAATAAATGGAACACACAACTCCTTACCTCTTGCAGGAGTACCATCCATCGACTCAAATTTTGGCAGTGTCTCTGTTTTAACTTATGTGTTAGGACCCGATCGAGTTGACTCGCGCCTGATCTCGAGCACCATGTTTTTTCATCTTGATTCTGACAAGAAGAAAATATATCTTGCCAAATATGACATCGTTCAGGTGATACCTTTTCGGTAGAAAATTAAAAGACATGAAAATTATAAAAAGGTTTTAAAAGGCGGAATCGGGCCTTGAGGCATTTTGCCTTCGTGAGGCGAGGCGTAAGCCTCAAGGCGCTTTGAGGAAGCCTCAAAGAATACCAATAAAAAAAATAAATAGTAATTAAAACTAAACCCATACTCACTATAATCATTAACAACAAAAATTTTAACCAATCACTCCACAAAAGACAAGTCTAGTTCATAACTAGAGACCAAAAAAAAAAAAGACTAAGTAGTCAAATCCTAATATCATGAGGTTCATAAATCGTCGCATGAGAATAATTCTTTTTTATTTTATTGTTAGTTTTTTATTTCAGTTTTCTTTGACCCATTAAGTTTTTTTTTGGAGCCCAAATGACTTGGGCCATTTTAAGATTAAAAAAAAAAAGGCTGATATGTTACGCCTCCACTCAAGTTCATTTATGCTAGGAGGGGCAAAAAAGGGAATGGATAGGTTGAGGGGGGAGAAAGTTGTAATTACGAGAAATTAGTGGGCTGAGGTGGATTGCCAGTGGAAGGGAATATAAGGTGGGGGGCGGTACGTTTTGTCTTTCTTGCTGGGGTACTGTTCTTCATTCATCTCTTTTCTTTTGTATTGAGAATGGAGAGTGTGATATAAATAAAAGGATAACCGGACGTTATTTTCTGGTTGAGTCATCTCTGTTTCTCCTTATTACCTTTCATTACAAACTTAAAATCAGGCCCCTATCATGATAAGATATCGGATTCATGAGGCGCACGCCTCTTGCGCCAGAAGAGGCGCAACTCAGTGGCGCACGCCTTATCCCCTGACCTGCAGGGCATAAGTTCCGAGGCTCTTTTTGAGCGCCTCAGGAGCTTTTGGAAAACTTTACAAAGGAGATGAATATGTCCATACTTGCGTTTACTGTACTCGAACTCAATATGTAAGCAATCCTCAATTCCAACTTCCATCTGCAAGAAGCATCAATTCAGCGTACAGGAAAAGGTAAAAAGGAAAAAAGAGATGGACAATTTTCTTAAAAAGTATCATAAACAGGACAGGATAGACATTGATTCTATCAGTTCACTCCAGATTCGTGATGGTATACTGCCAATTATCCGAAGAGAACCCCTTGAGAATATATTATAAAAAAATAGCAAAGAAATAATAGGGAGACAATAAGAGTATAGAATAGGCACCTTAATGCTATCATTGTTTGATGGGGGTGGAGTGTAGTTTCGAATCTGATGCCAAATATAGAAATCAAATAATTTAAAAAAAAAAAAAGGTGCTCTGCAATAAATCGACACATTCATATATATGTTGTCACATATAGAGCACATTAAGATGCATGGAACGGTTTTCAAAAACATCACAATTGTCTCCTTAGCAAGACAAGTTAGGGCAATACTGGAGGCATACACGTGCAGATAAAATGATAAAAAGGTGAAAATTATGCATTTTCTCAGAGTTCAGGACCCTACTTATCTTTTTGCGTGCTATAAAGTCGGTATTCCAACTCAATAAAAACTAGAGTTACTTCTCACCTTTGGAATACTAAATTCCTTAACATTAGTTCGGACTCCAAAATTTTGAAATATGAAGTGAAACATCCAGACCTCCAGTAGATATCAACTAAGAGAGCAGGTTAATGTGTGAAATCAGGAGGTCAAGCTGCAAGCTATTTTTGATGTCTTTTGCTCTTTTGGTACATCTATTTCATCATTTCTCTGGTCAAAGACAATGTTTACAAGGCCAGAGAGCTATTAAACAATAAAAAAAGTATTTTGACTGGACATGCCCAGGAAATTGTGTGGAGCAAAAATGTTAGTTCCAGAAGAGCTAAGGGTTAAGAACTCTGTTTTCTAGTATACCATACCCTGGATCCAAATGGGTCTCTAGAAATGCCAAAAATAACTGGAACATTATGCAAGAAATCAGCCTCAACCGTGTCATATAACTACATCAAGCAAGGAAAATTCTGTATTGCTTGCACAAAATTAATGAACTGAATATAAAACTTTTTCAGTTGCTGGCCCAATTAGACGGGTGCATACCTAAGTCGTCCGTTGACTCCATTGTCTGAATCGTATGGCATTTCAATCGAAAACGCAAAGGGATATGTTTTCTTCTCGTACAGTTCTCCGGGAATATCAAGCTCACGCACTGCAGAGAAAAAGTAGGAATTAGAGCCTGTTTAAACAGAAAATTAGCAAGACTGATCAAATTGGAAATAAATTATAACACTAGAATCAATTTTTTAAACACATCATGTAAATTAAAACTGAAACTAATAGAAATATAAATTATGGGTCATCAAAAGATATGATTCAACTCCATAATAACTCAAAATTACTAAGAAATCATTTTGAATGAAGAAAAAAAATGAAGAACAAACCCTTAACAAACTTACCTAAAGATGTAAATTCATAAAAATTGCCTCTGTCGAAATACAAAATGAGTCAAAAAGGTATGATTATGATTTGAACAGGTTATTGCACCATATAACAGGAAACTAATTTTTTATTTTCCAAGAAACAACATTTATAGAAGGGACAAGATTCTCATTATCCAAACCATGGACACGAAACAGTAGCTTGACCCAACCACTTGTCTGATGGACTAAAGCATAGAATTTAAATTCAGTTAACATTTAAATAGAACATCAGGACATGAATAAACGAAACAAGTGACGGAGAAACGTAGCAAGCTAGCATTCAATTCCAATATAGGAACCCAATGCAATAAGATCAGAATTAATCAACATATATTCTCCTTGACTTCTCTACCATATCATCCTTCTAAGACATCCAAGCTTTTTATATCTACCAAATACAAATAAAATTAAGAAATATGTTATGATTTCACATTGACCAAGTATGGAATTAGTTGGTAGTTTATAAACCTATGGGGTCCCTCCTTCTAGAAGCCGGTTTTTAGGGGTAAGTTCTACCCATGGATTTGTGGCATTAGTATGGGATGGGTTCTTATCAATTGGTATCAAAGCCAAACCCCACGTTTGGCATACGTTGCAGAAGGGGTGACCTAGGAGGTTGGTGTCAAAAGCGTTGTGGTATGTTACGATCCCACATCGACCAAGTATGAGATTAGTTGGTGGATTATAAACCCATGGGCTCCTATCCCTAGAGTTTTTATGGGTGAGTTCTGTCCTTGGGATGGGTTCCTATCAATTGGTATCAGAGCCAAGCCCCACGTCTGACCCATATTGCGGGAGGGGCTACCTAGAAGGGCCAGAATGGGCTACTAGGGGCGACCTAGGAGGGCCAGAATGGGCCGCCGTGGACGTCAATGTCGGAAGCATGGTGGTGTGTTATGATCTCATATTGACCAAGTATGGGATTGGTTGGTCGCTTATAAACCTATAGGCTCCCCCCTAAAAGCCAATTTTTAGGGGTGAGTTCTACCCATAAGTTTGTGGCATTGCTATGAGCCTAATATAGGGTGGGTTCTTATCAGAATACAATTTACATTTGCTCAATGAAAAAACATATCACAACTATGCAAATCTAATATGCAATAGATCTCCATGCAAAAAAACATCGCTGGTGAAGAAGAGTGACATGTCACAGCCACGCAAATCTCGATGATCAAGCTTATAGATCTTGGCAATTTTGCAAGGATAGAGAGAGAGGAAGAGAGACAAAGATAACAGAAAGAGAAAGATGAAGAAAGGCTTCGCGTGGTTGGAGATCTGAGATCTCCGGTGGAGGAGCGCGAAGGCGAGCATCTTCGGTGGAGGTAGCATGCAGCATTGAGGGTTGTGATCTATGTGTGTTTTTTTTTTTTTTTTTTTGCTAAGAGAGAGGAGCAAACCATGCTTTGTGAAAAAAGGCAATCACACCATTAATTTCATTATTCACTGTACATATGTTGCAATTGTTCTTTTACCGGTGGCATAATTCAATCTACGTACGGAAAAACATGACATGTTGCTTAAATACTTCAACATTTTTTGAAAAAAGTTGAAAAAAGTAAGGATGGTAATTTTACTTATTGGACCCGGATCTAATGAGACAAATATTGAGGAAAAAATTATAAAACATAATCAAATTATTGTTATATAATTAAAATCTAACACAATATTCAAAATATCTTAAAAATATCTTTAATGATGTAGCAACTATCTTAGTGATATCATATATTATACTATATAATTACATAGTAATAATTTTAATGATATGATTTTAAGATATTTGTAAAATTTTTACAAACCAAAGTTATATTTTAATTCAATAAACATAATTGGACAGTTATCTCATTAAACTACAAATTAAACCCAGTGTTGCTTGGGTTTGGGATTGGGATTGGGATTGGGTCAAGTCATGTTAGAAAACTCATCAAGGGCTCAGGCTAGGCACAAGTTTGGATGTCCCCAACAACATTTATACACTTTCATATTCCAATGTAATATTTCTGTTATATGAATGTATGTGTATTTATGTTTTTTTTGTAAAAAAAATAATACATAATTTTGTGAGATTTCCTTTATTTATTTAGAAGCATAAACATAAAGCTCTCACTCTTCCCTCTATTATTTCCTTCACCTTTTCCTTCAACCCCTTGTTTTTGCATTATTCGGTTAACGGGTAATTTGTGTTCCTCAAACTCATGATGAGGCAGATTTGACTCACCCCTCTTCGCCTTCACAGACAAATGTGAAGGATATGGGACGAGGTTACCTAAACTCGCCTTGTTACCAACCCTACCACATACGGCCACCTCCTCTAATCTTTCTTTATCTTTCGCTCTCTTATGGAAATATACACTTCATACTTTAGATGTTCTTGAAATTAAAAGTTCTTTCAAATGCATGCCCAATTTATATTTATCAACAACTATTGTTTTCTTTCCTTAAATTAACTAGTTTACCCATTGTACCTCCTGAATAAACTAGAAACTAAAACTCAATAAACGAATTTACCCCGTGCAACTTGACGTGAAAAATACAATTTTAAGAAATTTCTTCTATTATTTTTTTTATTTGGAACATAAGGCCTAATTAGTGTTTGATTACCGGTTGAGGATGAGGTAGAATTTAGCGAAGACTGAAGCTGTATATGGTCCTGATTTTAGATATCAAAGAGCTGCGTCGTTCGTCGCCGCCGCCATCATCGCAACCATGTCCGCAAGAATGTCGCAAGTAGAATCAATATCCTCCGTTAGCTGACAAGCTCTAAGATTGAGCACGTTGCCAAACTACCCGAGACGCGCCAGGTCCTCGTGAAAAAAGCGCAATGCTGAACACTTATTGTTCTCAAACAACTCACTAGAACGACATTATAGTATCTTACATGGCCGAAGAATCTTCCTATATTAAAATAGACATGTTACTAAACTAAAATTTGCTTTACGTAGGTGTTAAATATTAAATCTCACTTTGTTTAGCAAACCTAAATGGTATCCCTCTGGTTTTCAAAAATTAAAGCTAATATTTCTCATACAAAACCATTTGCTAAATATTGTTTTTCATCATCTATATTTCATCCCTTTCTACTTTTGCATTGTTTATATTTCTATAAATGCAGAAACTTTATGCTAAAAGGCAAAAGTACTATCCGTCTACGTGCAAAATGCAATTCATAATTTCTTTTAAAGAAAAAAAAAAAAGGAGCAACAACGCTTTAACTAAATGATGAATTTATTTGGTTAAAAGAAATTAGACCTCCATATTTTAAATTTCGTCATAAAAAAACTCAGCAATGCAATTATCCGTTTTTCTTCTCTCAGGAAAGTGGGGAAAAAGATATCATCTTCAGCAGAAAATATAAAAAATATATATATAAATAAAAATAAATAAATAAAAGGTGCACAACTTGGTCCAAAGTAGCAAAAATTATGCGAACCAAATCAAGTATATTAGTAAAAAAATTGTGTAATGGCTCAATACGCTTTGCATCATGTACGTATGATGGGTTCCTAACCGGGCAAAAAGAAAAAGGAAAAAACAAGAAGGAACATTGCACTAAGCCAAAGTAATCAGATAAAAACACTATGGACCAAGTTTGTAATTTGCAAAAGATATGAGCCCTGTAATTGTGGACGTACTTGGAAAACTTGACCCCCACAAAACAATTAATCCTCAAATGCCGTCTTCTGCACAATCACCTTTTAGACTTGGATTTGAACATATTCTCTTTGTAGTATTTGAGTTCCAAGATGCTCTCTCTTATATCATCCATAGCTCTGTGTTTACTTTCTTTAGCTGGGGCTTTCTTCTGATCTGCAAATATTGCGATAGAGGGCAATTACCTAACTACTTCCTTGTTCAGAGCAAAAATAAAACAAAATAAAATAAACTAACTGCTTCCTTGCGGGAAGAATACATTGATCTTCATAATTTCATATCATTTTATAAGCAGTGGCCTCTTTTAAGGAATGTGAACACAAAAAACAGTAGCTTCCATAAATTTATATGATGTTTACCTCTAGGATACCAGCGAATGCATAGAGCTTTCACACTGCTGACATCCACTACTACATGGGAGAAAAGGCTAGCCAAATCTGGCATGTATTTCTGCAATGAAAAATATAGTTAGGAAATGCCCTGAACAGTTTATATGCCATTTGGCAATGTGGGTTGAACTACAAATTGTAATTCAAACTGAGTTTGCTACAATGTTTTCTCTAACCAAATTTGAAAGCAAACTTAGTTTGAACTACAATTTGGTGTTCAAACCGTATTATCAAATGGCCTATAAAAGTCAAAGACAAAACGTGAAAAAGAGTAGAGGAAATACATAGTTTGATCATGTTTTCAAAACAAAAAGAACTTAACAAGAGGGGGTTGAGGTCCGCCCCCCCGCAACCCCCGCCCCCTCTTCCTTTCTCTTTCTCTCTCTCTCTCTAAATAAGTTGCATAGTTAGGCCTCAAGAAACTCACAAAAGAGTTGAAGTAATTATAAATCTTAGGTCCAATTAATACAAAGGATATAACTTTATACTTGTGTGTGTGTCTACATATATACCTCAGTGAGCAGCTTGATGACAGAAAAAACATAATTGAACTAAATACGATGGACGCAGTATTTAAAGGCCAAAGAAATTTAACCACACTTGAAAACCATATCTCAACCATACGCTAGTAATGGATCAACACTCAACAAACAGAACCAAAATGTGGCCAGCCTGTAATCAACTGAAATGAATAGTAACAAAAGTAAATATTATAAAGGACTACTAGGTCAAACGACATGGGGTGGGACTCGGGTTTGAAAGGGTGCAGGTTCAATCCCGCATTTTATACATGTATATAAAGGTTATGCAAGTAAAAGGAGTACGAGTACTAGTAGTAGAGTAGAACCTCTGCAGCGGTATAGGCCAATACACTATTTAATCAAATCACCTTCAGTCATGTGAGGTTGCTTACAAGACAAAGCACTCACATTACCTTCAAAAACATGAAATCCACATAAACTGAATTTCCTGCTAAAAGGGGTGTGTATGTGCCCACATTCTTCTTCACAAAGTCAATAACCTGCAGAAATCAAGAAAATGAGGTTACGTCCTGAAGTCAAATTCAAACTGTCTCTATGTCTGAGTCTTCTGATGTGAAGAAAGAGTTAAACAAAACTAAAGGCTATCAGGAAAACTAGTTGAACTGTTACAGATTTTGAATAGTTAGTGCTAGGAAACAGAACATTGCAAATGACAAAAATTCTAACAAACCTGCTTTTCTGCTTCTTTTTCACTAATTGTACTATGGAGCACTTTTTTTGTTAACCCTGTATTTGACATAAACAAAAAAAAAATCAGTTAGAAAAGACAAGGAATGCAATCTTACTAAACGCATGGCTATATGCATATGAATATGATTAGTAGATATAAAGATGATACACCTAATATGTATGATAACTAGATATAGTCTCGAATCATAGTTGATATTTTTTGCTTACCACTAGCTGCATGATGATTTTGACACCATTCTCCCATACGATCTAAACATTCCTTACTTTGGTGGATGACCAAATCAGGACCCTAAAGGGGAAAATTATCTGAATTACAGAACTTAAACAGAAAAAACAATATATCGAAGAAAGAAGAAAATTATACTGAAAAAGAAAAGTGAAAAGATAAAAAAGCCATTAATCAGCTGTTACAACCTTCTCCTCAGTACTTCCTCGGGTTCAAGAGAGCTTGACGTATAAATATATATCTATATATATATATATGCTTTCATTTTTATCTTTCGAAAATTCAATTATTTCCCAAACCCACTAAGCCGGCTCTAGTATAAAGTTGGAACCCCTGCCAAACACCACGATCTTTAAAATGCATGGAGGTTGAACCCAGGACATATGGGAGCAAACTAAAATGTTGGCCAGTAAACTAAACCCACAGGCTTGTTCTTCCTCTTTTTTTTTTTTCTGTTACACCATTTTCAATGTTATTGAATAAATGCAAACAAAGACTATATACTCCAGGCTATGTGACTAAATCCAGTTGTGATTGTCAATGAACAATGCAGCCTGCACCCCAAGGGTTCGTTACTGTATTTATTGGAACTCTGAGATTTTCTCGTTCCATTGATTTAAGAATCGTAAAGGGGGAAATCATTTTGGCTATAAATTACAAGCACGTGATACGTTCATGCATAGCCCATCTTTACATTTAAAACCATCATTAATGTTCCAAAAACTGATTATTAATGATAGCACTAGAAGTGGTATGTCGTGTAAACCGTTAAACAATCAGAATTGTGCAACTTTAAAATGGTTATAAGTTATAAGTTAATCCAAAATGAAAAAAATAAACAAAGAGAACAATGAAACAACGATAAATAATAAATTTTAAACAAGAAAAAACACACACACACACACGCACAAGTGCACACACAATATAAAAAAATAATAAAAACTCAAACATTCAAAAACCAATATTAAAGGGAGAAAAAAATAACATTGAGGAAAGCGTAAGTGCTTAATTCTTATGGCAATACCAAAATGGAAAAATACCTCCACCGATTTGGTTAAATTTCCATCAGTAATTATACAGGCAATTTCCAATATTCTATCCACTTCAATATCTAAACCTGCACATACACGAAAGTAAAGAAGAATAGAGCTATTGGTAACAGATTCCATGTCAAATCAATGCACAATGGCTAGACTGCCTATCGAAAAACTAGTATTCTAAATAGAAAATGAAAAAATTCACTTGACTTCTCATAGACTCGTACAATACACACTTGATAACGCACGAAAGTTAACAGCTAAAAAGCATGATTGGTTATATTCCCAAGAGTTAATTATAAATTATTTTCATTTTTTTATTTTTTACATTTTCACCCTTTCTTTTCCACGAGCTAATGAGAACTGATTTTTTTTTCCAATAGGAAATTACCTTTCATTGAAAGTAGAAACTAGCACATATCATAAGCTTCTTTCATATAAGAAGCTAAAAAGAAAGTTAAATTCTACAGTAAAAAATTTATACAATGAAGCAACAGGAAAAAAATGAAGTTATAATAGCAAAATGGGTTGTTTCTGGAAAATGTGCGCTTTAAATGAGAAAGGTATGTCTTAGAAAGTCCAAAGACTTTATATAAGACTCCAAACAATTTAAATGTTAAGCCATAAATAGAGTTTACATGTTGTCAATAAGTTTATTAAAATTTTTGTACCATATGTAGGTATGTGATACAAAACGCCCTCGAGTATCCACAAAAAAAAAATATGGAAATTTCAATGTAAACTGGCTAAAATTTGAGCTTTTCAATCCCAGAGCATTTTGAGAATCATAAATGTTCAGGCACCTTTATAATTATAAAGGTCAGCAGTAATTTCATAATTTTCACAATTCAAAGGATTTGATTTTAAATAGGGTTGCCAGTTCATCTTAGTCAATTTGGACATCTTTAGCTATTAGAAACTCCCTTTCCAGATAGTGCCTTCTTTTTCATTATTGCTTAAGGATTTATCCTTCTCCATAAGAAGTTTGTTAAGCAAGAATTGAAGAAATTTCACTAGCAAAAAATTTCAGAGCATTTTTCCTTTCGATGATTAGATCCCTTTCAAATATCTAGGAAGGACTTGTTAAAGATGATGGAGATAACAAGCATTCCTTTGTCATGATCCAAAACATACTTACCAGTCATCTCTAAGTCAATCCACACGAGAGGCAACTTATACTCCGCTGGAGGAGTGTCTAGCTTTTCTTGACTGTTCTTATGGTTTTCTATTTTGGCCATGCTCTTAGCTTCCTTTTCTCTCGCGCCTGCATCAATAAGTCTATAAGAATTAGTAAGACAAACTTTCACCAGTCCAACCAGTCCTTCAAACAAAAATCAAAGCAAAAACTAGTTTTTCTCGGTCAATTCTTAGGGTATGTCTGGTGAAGGGAAAGTAAACAAGAACAGGAAAAATAAGAATGGGAAGCACTAAGCAGCATAAACTAAAACATGACTGACAACCTTAAACATACGAAACCGGCAACAAACACTGCCGACTAAAAAGCTGCATAAACATTTCACATAAAACTCGTTCTACGCCTCTCTTTCCCAATTGAATTATACCCTTTTAAATCTAAGTGGTAAAGTACTCTCTTACTAAAGGCCAAAATAAAAATTCCTAAACAAACAGATATAACCAGCACATTTCCTGAGAGCCCATATAGTCTTTCTTCTCCAGTGTCTGCCTAAAGCAGCAGAAAAAAGGATGGCAAAAAAGATATTTCTAAACTTGACAGGACAAGGGAAAGGAGAATTCAGAACTATCAACTTAATTCTAAGGTGATGTTTGGTGGGAACTAGGAAAAATGGAGAATAGGATGGAAGAAGAAAATAGAGAGGGGAGGCAGACCACTTTTTTGGGCTTTGCTTCGTAAGAGGGAAAGAAAATAGGAAGCAAATATTGTGTTTGTTATGGATTTCCTCCTCAAATCCTCCATATTGAGAGAAATTAAAATTGGAGTCTTTCGAAGGATTTCAAACCTTTCACCCAATTCATCCCCTCCTGTTTTATCCCGGACAAACCATGGGTCTCAAAGTCCTTCTATTAATCCCCTCACACCTCTCCCTCCATCCACTTTTCCCACCCACCAAACATAGTGTTTGTATCAGAAGATGAAAAATAAATAAAATTTACCTCCCCTTATCCGTCGCCGCATGGATGATTTCAAATCCCTGTACCCATTCAATCTTCTCCACCAATCTCTCCTATCAAACAACTATAGATCCAAACGTGCACCCACTAATAGCTCCTTCCACTTTTACCCCCTACCAAACAAGGACTAAGATCATAACACGAATAGTCAGGGGAAAAAAGGGGAATTGCTCAAAACCCAACAAAGAACATAACCAAAAAACCCCTCCAAAAAAAACATACCTAAAAACACGTCATTAGTATGAGAATTTTTAATATCAACTATAGTAATGCATCAAAAGCATATCAACGAGAGTAAATCTACTATTTAGAAAATTTCAAAGATTCCCATACTCCCAAAATTGAAAAGAGAAAAATTTTAAATAATGAGAAGAAGAGCTAACCAGAATCGCTGGAAGCAGAGCATTGTGCTTTGGAATCGACGGAAGACGACGACGTTCGGGCTTGATCGTCGTCTTGGGCGTCGAGCTCTAGCACAGAGAACGCGTTCGCGAGTCGCTCCATTATCTTTGTCTTTTGTTGTTTGATTTTTTTAAGGAAACTTCGACGAGAAGAACGGTGAGGAGGTAACGAGAGTCAAGGCAAAGACTTGTGTAGTGGTGTCATCTTCTGCTCCTGTGTCGTCGCGCGTTTTGATTGGGTCATTCTTGGTGGAAAATTGATTAAAGAAGACTCGTGCGTGACTTCAGCAATGAAGGGAGCATGACTTCAGCAATGAAGGGACTTGACTGAATATAATACCTCTTAAAGAGTCCGAGAGACGGTACAGTGCTTTATGCAATTATGCCCGACTTTGGGACACTTATACCACGCCAAAATGGGGCGTAGCCTCGGGTGAGACGCCACTAACTAAGAGTACGTCCAGCTAATCATTTGAAACTTAAAAACTATAGTATATAAAAATTTTATATTATAATAAATTTTTATTTTTATTATATTATGTAAAATCTTTACACTAATAAATTAAACTTTGTTTTACTAATGTGTTTTTCAAACAAAGCCTAGAATGACTTGGTGACCCTTATCACATCTACGTTTTTTCGAAAACATCAAGAGAGATAGAGCACATGTGAAGCGCGCTATGTTGAATGGGTATTCTCTCTTGGAGGTGCCCCAGTAGTGCATGCAGGTCAAATTTCATTACCTATGAAGAAGAATCTAGGCCAACCCTACACAAAATGGTTAGAAACCTAAGTCAGGGTGAAACTAGTCGACAATGAGTGCAAATGCATTTGTGGTAAGAAGACTTGGCTTGGACACAAGGGGCGCCAATCGAGTCCTGACCAAGCCTCCCAAGAGGTCCGTGACACTTTGCTCACATGTTTTTGTTGACCAAAGAAGGAATAAATACTTTATATTTATATAATATTTATGAGATTTTTATAAAATAAATAAAAATAATAATATTTTATGTATCAATAATAGTCCTCGTATTATTTTCATATTGATAATTATATATTAAGCAAATATGTGATTCATAACTATCATAACCGAATTTCAGAGTTCGACACATATAATGTTTCTATGTGAATAGATTGTAATAACTGGACTATTTGAGCCGTTATTTATTACTTTTCCTAAACTTAATCTTACTTATTTAATCATAAAAATGTGAAATAATTTTTTTTAAACTAGAAACTTTTGTTAACATATTTACATTACCCCAGACTTACTAAAAATATTTAAAACACTTGTTTAGCTCGTAAATAAACAGCACACTCTTACAAAATAGTCTTCATTTACCATCACAAACCTATAATATATTTAAATACAGTCTTTAAAAATAGTAGAACTTTTTACAGTAGTAATATCCATACTCTGACCACCACAACGCCCTACCGTTGATCCCAGCTCAACAATACTTGTTCCAGCCTTTTAGTAGAATTTCCTACAGCATGAAATAACTAAATGAATTATTGCTCAATAAGTCCAAACTTAACCCATAAACTATTTCTCTCTATAACTCAATGCATGATTCCAATTATTCTTTTTTATGCGCATTAACTTACTTACGTAACTTATCTTAAACTAAGGGCCCTTGTGTACGTATCTAGTGCGCCAGATATTTGTATCACCGAGATCAATACACTTAACTTAAATCTCCCCTTAGGTCAGAAGGCCAGTATGATATTTATTTAACTTATCTTATCTTATGAACAAATTTACCAATCATTACGTATGGTAACATGCCATATGTGATGGTTTGATAACTTACATACACGTATAACAAATGCATTTCATGAAGCAACATGATTAACGTGTTTGAAAACTGATTTGTTTATGCAATAGATAGGATTTGAAACTTACTAGGATTCCGTGTTGCGTATCCA
The DNA here is from genome assembly GCA_946598075.1 of Artocarpus hirsutus. Lineage (NCBI taxonomy): Eukaryota > Viridiplantae > Streptophyta > Magnoliopsida > Rosales > Moraceae > Artocarpus > Artocarpus hirsutus. The sequence goes on from CAMOHE010053962.1 coordinate 15,338, forward strand.
ATTAACCTGTACCCTTGCCTAGTCAACTAGGCTTCCTGTTTAAATAATTCACCACCATTATTAGCTCATGTCCTTGCTATCGGTCTATTTGTAGATTACGTAACTCGAATGTTACATAGCTAATCTTTACACTTAACTTCACCATTTCTTACTAATGGGTTGTTAGAAATTTCTCGCTTATGGATGCTTTCCTACATCGGATGACTCAAGGTCCATTTAAACCGTTTTGTGATAAATGATAATTTTGCCTTTAAAGGGTCTTTAAAAATTTTCTGAACTTGTTTTGACCAAACACTTATCATTTCTTCTTGCCCAAAATAATGTAAGAAAAACTCAGTTTTTTCCAATGAAAAAAATATTGTTTTGCTCAATTTTACGGTTTTAACTCAAAATATTAAGATCTTGACATTTTTACCCCCAAAACTAAAAACGACCACTTTATATCATTGTGCTTTGTTCTTTGCAAGGATTAACATTTAAAAATTCTTGGGTCAAATTCCTTTCATTCGAAAACATTTCACCCATTTGAACTATCTTGAAATTTCGTGATTAATTCTCATAAAATTTTTAACTAAAAATTCGTGCAGAAATGTCAAAAACCTTGGTTCATTAACCCTAATAATTTTGACTAGATCTATAACTTTTGTGTTTTACTTTTTTCAAATTAAAATGTTTTAGGAGAGTTTTGGCCAATTTTTGAAAGAGCCAGATTTTAAATTGGGGCTTTTCGATAATGATCCAATTAAAATTGTCAAAAATTTTGTCACAAAAGGTTTTTTTTTTATCTTGTAGTTTCCAATAAAGCTTGTGTTTTAACCGAAAAATAATTTGGCCTTTAAGTTTGTTAAAAGCTCAAATCTTTGAAAAAGTGCATAAACTTTGTTTTTAACGTACCCAATTTCTGCTTAATGGCCGGCAACCCTGTATCTGGAATCGAAAACCATTTAAGGTATCACAACAGCAGCTATGGCTTGAAAACAAGATGGCACTAGTTGATCTATAAATCAGATCGCTTAAGTAACTAAAAGACGAGGGAGTGGTGACCCTCTATTAGCCTTTAGTTACTTAGCACGTTATATTTAACCGATGTCGGCTCCATACAGTAAGATTAAGTTCTAGTTGGACAAATAAATCTATTTTTTTTTTAATTTGGTAGGTTTTCCCTGTTACAAAGTTAAATAAAATCCCTCTTTTTGTATAAAACCCTAGTTTTCAACTTTTCAATCACGCCATCACTCATATAACACATAAACTAAAAATGCCCTATAGTTTTTCTTATATGCCATAGTTCACATACATCACAAATTATCTCAATAAATACTTGAATTTATACAAGTCTAGGGTTTAGAGTTTACCTAAGAGATTCCCAAACTTTTTGTTCCTCATTTTTGAAACTTGAAACTCTTCTAATCTTCCTTGACAATATCCATGACAAAACCCATAAAAATTCCTACTCAAAACTTAAGCAAAAACAATAAAATACATAGAAAAAGTTTAGATTTTACCTCCAAATTTCTTAAATTTCCTCTAGAACACTTATTTGTGCTTCTATGGTTGATTGGAGAATGCATTCAACAAAATTTTTAAGAAATATAAGGCTTAGGTGGGGACGTTTTTCATAGAAAATTATGCGTATTTTCTAGCTTTCATGGAGCAAAATTTAGAGAAAAGAAAATAAGTTTTTTTTTTTCATCTAAGTCCTTTGCTATTTATAGACAAATTCTAGGGGCTTATTTGCAAAGAAAAAAGTGCCCTAGTACGCTTGGCACAACTGGTTTCCAAGAAAAGGATTTAGAAATTTCTATCAACTTTTGAGGTGTTCCATGGGTCACACTCTACTTTTTAACAGTTCAGATTTACACAGCACTGTATGTCTTTATACTATTAGTGTAAAATTGAAAGGATATTTTCTTTAATAGTCTAAAGTTATACTGGTTTACTTTAAACACATATTGTTTAATTTCTAGCATAATAGTCCATCTATCTGTGTAAGCATAATTCCTGTATAATTATTTTACATTGTGTACTGTTCTTTTTTGAATGTCTCTGTACACTTTATTCTAACACTACTTAGACTGTAGACATTAAAATCTCTACCAGTTTATTTTACTAGCAAACAAATAACTTTTTTACTGTTTTAAACTATGGCATGATTTTCATCTCTTACTAACAAATTTTTCATTATAAATTTATGGCAACAAAATTATTTTTTTAACCTAATCCATGTGACCTTAATTTTACCTTAAGAGTATTTTATAAATTTTTGAGTATTTAAACTTACAAAATTTGTACATTTTAAAATACTCCATATTGCATAATAATTACGCACATAATGCACATCAAAATTTATCATACATAATTCATAATGTCATAATTAACAAAATATGAATTATTAACAAAATTTACTGTTTAAATATGAATTAAATTCTAAATTTAAACTAATAAATTTTCAGACATCAAATATATACAATTTCAAAATTAATAATCTAAAATATCTAGTCTGTTTATATGGATAATGCTTCGCACTTTACAGGAATAAGACTATAATGGGAATCTACATCCAATTAAAGGGGTGATTTGTCTAGGCGTTGGAGCTAATTAACTCCATGGAAGTCCTATAATGGTCTTAAAATGGACTAGACCTAAAATGCAATTGATTTAATAAGAATTCTTTCTAACTTAAATTAATTCATCTTGACAATCATTTATGTATTATTTTAGTCGTGAAGTGGATTTATGACTTTATGTTTGTACATATATCTTTTGATAAGTTAAATGCAAAAAATCTAAGGAACGAAGGCTCTATAATTGGTATGTTAAAGATACAACCTATATTCAATGAGAGCATAAGTTATAGAGAAAATTTAGTGAGTTTTGAATTGGTAACACAATCTATATACTCAAAATAGATCCAAAATTTAATTGAGCAAAGGTATTTAGGGAAAATTTACTTTGAGGTGACTATTCCTTAAATACGCATGTCTTGTTTTTCTTTATTTTAAAATTGAATCAATCAAAAATTAAAAAAAAGGATTAAAAAAGACTTTAAGTTGGAGATTTATCAATAGATAATGTTGCTCCAATACCTAACCAAAGGGCATTATGGTACCAATTAAAAAGACGGTTATAGCTACTGAACGACGAAATGGGCGTTACAATTTATTAATATTTTCTAAAAAAGGTACTGTTTATAGTCAAGAAGGTACTAAAACCATTAAAAGAACACTCAATAATTTATTGAGCATTGTATGAAGTATTTCATATCCATAGAAAAATACCATTCATGTAATATCTTTAAAGGAGTTACAAATGGAACCACAAGTTCGTCAATCTTTAATGGTTCTACAATTTATAGCTTTCTAAAAAAGAGTCAAGATTAGCCTTTTGGGAAACTAGAAAAGAATAGAGGCCCTGCTTGTTTTATAGACAAGGTCTTTTTTTAAACTCAAAATCTACATAATAGCTCGAATACATGTTTGTTTAGGAAACAATTCAAATTTATAAAATCAAATCAAGTTGATTTTGCGTCCATTTTTCAGAGTTTTCCTCCCCCATAAATTCTAACAATTCAAATCCAAATACTATAATAAAGATTCCTTTTTTTAGTTTTTCTCATTTTAATATTTGAGGAAAAAAATCATAATTTTTTTATTTGATTTCTAATAATTAAGATTTATATAGCATATTTTTTTATTTAATTTGTTAGTAAATCATAAGCTTTTCCACTATCTATCTAAATATAAATTAAGAATTTACTCTTTATTTAAATTAATAATTTTATATCTAAACATCGATTCAGATAACAATTTAAATTATACAATTTAAAACACATAATTTAAAATAAACAACTCAAAACATGTACTTCAAAAAGTTTTAAAAACGTGTCATTTCGGCATCTCCCCATTCTCCCCTTCGCTAACAATTTTGGGGGTTGCATTTTGAAATAATCCAAACATAAGTCCTCGGCCCACAAAATTCCGATTTCAGATTTATGTCCCAAGAGCTCGTTCCGAAACACCCACATCGTCGTGAGCCGATTGTTGTTGTTGAAGAAATTCAGTAGAAGGCTCGACCCTCACACGCCTCATCGCTGGGTTTCTTCTTCTTGGACACAGACAAAAATAAAATTAAAAACGAAAAGCCTCTGGTTTTTCTCGGACTTTTCATTTCTAGGGTTTCAACTTTCACCACCTCCTACAGCGAGCTCCGAATTTCCGTTCCCCCCCATCCATGGCGGAGGTCATGAACATGCCCGTTGACTCCCTCGACCGCCGCCGCGACCGCAAGGAGAAATCGGACGAAGATCCTTCCCACTCCTCGTCCCCCCCGCCCCCTCCGCTGCCGGCGAGAAGGCGCGATAGGGAAGAAAGGGACCGGAGAGACGACAGGGACACTGACCGCCCTCCCAGCCGCCGTGGAGACTATCATGATCGCGGCAATCGCTCTCCGCCGCCACCGCCGTTGAGGGAGAGGGATAGGGACAGGGATTACAAGCGTCGTAGTAGCCTTAGCCCTCCCCCGCCGCCGCCGTATCGGGACCGCAGACACTCGCCGCCTCGACGCTCCCCGCCGCCACCGTACAAGCGGTCGAGGAGGGACGACGGAGGGTACGATGGGAGGAGAGGGAGTCCTAGAGGAGGGTTTGGACCTGGTGAGAGAAGGTGAGGGGATTGTTCCTTGTTGTCTACGATTTCGTGGTCAGTTTATGTGAGATTATGCTTTTTCATGTTTAGTTCTTGGTGTTTGCTTCAATTTGTGAAGGAATTGAATTGAAAGGTTATGGACCTTGAATTAAGCTCCTTGGTGAATGGAATATAACCTGAAATTGAATAGGACTTTTGGTTTGGATCGTGGATTTAGGCTTATTTCCAATTGTGGAGAGAAGCTTGAGCTTGTACCGTTGTTCAAAAATGTAAACCGTGGTGAAAAGGAAGCTCGTTGAAAGGATCAGTTTTTTTGTTATTTGTAGTCAGAAAAATAAGAGGAACAATACACTTACCGCAGATAAACCTCTTTTGAATCTTGTTATTGGGTGAACAATGTATATTTGACTGCCCCATTTCCCTTTCTTTTCTGTCATTCTTCTTAATTTCTTATTGGCTATTTGTACGTCCTGATATATTGGAACTAGTTGAATGCTCGTTGTTGTTCATGCTTATTTAGCTGTTTCTTCTCTATTTTAATTGTGTTAGAGAATGCTGTGACGTGTTATTTTACTGTATTTGAAAATGGGATTTATGTCTCTATGATTCTTGACATGCTTGGCACATTTTCATAATACATGCAACTGTGTACATCCTTGAACCAATAAAAGAAAAGGGACTGGAGTCGCTTTCTCTCCGTCTCCCTCTTTTCTCCTTATAAGCTGTGTTATAGACATTGAAACGTTCTTCTTGCTTGAAAGCATCTCTTTTAAACAACCATGTTGTATTTTCCTATCTGTTTGTTTCTATGGATTGTGCATTGGATAATTCTTAATGGTCTTATGATAGGATGGATTTATGGTTGGTATCTTCTGTCCAAACTTTTGTTTAGTTCGTTTGGATGGCAAATTTCCTGATAATCATTGCTGTGAACTCTTTATGGAACAGATTTGGATATGATTATGGTGGTGGATATGATCGTGAGATGGGCGGCAGGCCTGGGTATGCTGATGAGAGGTCTCACAGTCGATATGTTGGACGTTCATCTGGTGCCTATGGCCCTCCAGGTACATTTAGAACTATTTCAAGTCAACACATTTTAATTATAGTTTCTCCTTAGCATTCTTGGTCATGCAAGTTTTTCCCCTGAAAGTCTCATGAGGGAATATGTTCTTCAACGTAACGTGGTTTGGACTAAGCATGAATATTAACGCCTTGTTGCTTTTCCAATCTGTAATTTAGTAGCGTAGAAGGAGTTAAAACTTATGAGGTGAAGAGGAACAAAAAGAAGAAGTATAGGAAATAGAATGATTACATGCTTTGCGTGGCAGGAAATTTTGTTCCTATCTTTTTAGGTTTGTTAATCATTAGTTTGCTTCTGATTTAAGATGAGGTATTTTGGCTAAACATTCAGTAAATCACACATCTTTGTGCCATGCTATTTTCTTTGGGTGTCCAACTATTGATTATGTGCTGGATAAAAATAGAATATATTGAGTCAGACAACGGCTCCCAAACCATTACATGGCTCTTTATTGCTACCATATCCTTTGGGTTGTTAACTATTACATTGCTTCCCTAGCATATTAGCCAAACTCAAGGGTTCTAGGTGGATGCTACTAGACCATATTGACTTTCTAACAGCTCAATGAAGTGGTGGTGCAAGTATTGCTTATTTCATGGTGGTGTTGATTTTATGGAATCATGGTTATCTGGCAGATGTCTTTTGGCCTTTGTGTTTTACAATTACCACACTTAATGGGAATGGGGCTCCTGCAACCGCTAAGCTTTTAAATTTCACTTGTATGAGATTTGGTTTGTATACAAAAATACTTTTTATCCACTTATTTTATTTTATTTTTAAACTTCTTGGATAATGCATATAGATATAATTTGTTTTATAGTTCCTGTTGTTTATGTCGTGAGTATATCATTTTAAGTAGTACAGATAACCATATGCAACCTATTGCTTTATTTGTATTGTTTGGTTCCTTCAACTGAAACGCCATCTGTGTGGAAATTGTTCACTATTCTGTTTCGTAGTTCAGGCATGCAGCTTTGATTGTTTCTTCTGGCTGCCGTTTGCAAGAAAAGAGGGGCGTTAGCATTCTTTTAGAATCTATTTAAGATAGAATGAACAATAATTTTTGTTTAAAGTAATGGAACTCCAAATTTATTCTCTTAATTTAAGAGAAAGCAAACTCTGAAACAGATAAAGGAACCAAAACTATGAGCAAATTTTTTATTTTAACAAGATCAAAGAAAAGGAATGTTTCAGAAGCAAAATGCAGTACAAGTTTTGGTATGCTATGGGTATAATCGTAGCATTTTTTTACCATACAATTTACATGCACTCATCATACATTTAGTTGTCACCCTATCTATGTATTGAGTGATGTCGTTATTTTATTCTATTTGCTTATCTGTAGTGTGCTTTGTTCCTCCTGCAGAATGGGATACAAGCCGTGGTGCTTTTGTTGATTCTTCTGGTGTGGGAACTACTCAAAGGTTTGCATTCTATGATTTGCTTCTACTTTTCACTTTTCTAAATATTTTATTGCATGGAAGGATATCACTGGACTTTTGGGACATAGCAATGTTCCAACTGATGAGTAAGTGTTTTCAGGGAAGGTTTAATGTCATACAAGCAATTCATTCAGGAGCTGGAAGATGATATTCTGCCAGCTGAAGCTGAGCGGAGGTACGAGATGGTTGTGAATTGTTCTATATTTCAAGCATGAACAGATTTGTGTTTTCATTTAGACGAAATTAACCTAAGCATTTGTTTATTTTTGCTATTTTTTCCGGTGGTTATACAGATATCAAGAATACAGGTCGGAGTATATTTCAACTCAGAAACGAACTTATTTTAATGCTCATAAAGATGAGGAATGGTAACTTGCGTCTTTCTTTTTGTTATTTTCTTTCCCCTTTTCCTGCTTATTTGTGTTATTTAACCAAATTTGAACGTGTTGTAGGTTGAAAGACAAATATCATCCGACAAATTTACTTGCTGTGATAGAAAGGTATGTCTACCTTCATGAGATGAAAAATGAGTTGTAACTGATACTTCATGCTGAATGATTTTATCAAGCTTTCCCCCTTTGACCTTTTTAAGTGTTTTTTGATGTTTCATTTCTGTTCTCTCTCCATCTTTGGCGTTAAACCATTCTTGTGGGACTTATATGCAGGAGGAATGAACTTGCACGGAAGGTTGCAAAGGATTTCTTGCTTGATCTGCAAAGTGGAAACCTGGACTTGTAAGAACGACTCTTCAATATATTTTCTTGTTTTTTACTTGCCGTAGCTTTTCTAATTTTTGTTGTACGTGATCGATACTTTCATGTGTTTGACAGAGGCCCAGGTTTCAATGCCTTAGCTACGAATAAATCGGAACAGACTAGTGATCCTAATTCTGAAGATGAAGTTGATGTTGGGGGAAAAAGAAGAAGGCGTGGTAGGACTCCGAGTAAAGAAGGTGATATTTCAGCTGCTCCAAAGGCTCACCCAGTCAGTTCTGAACCCAGACGAATACAACTTGACATTGAACAGGCGCAGGCGCTTGTCCGCAAACTGGATTCTGAAAAAGGAATTGAGGAAAATATTTTAGGTGGATCCGATAACGACAAGAGTAGGGAGAAAGCACATGCTGGCTCCAGTGGTCCAGTTATTATCATTCGGGGCTTAACCTCTGTCAAGGGCCTGGAGGGCATTGAGCTGTTAGACACACTTATAACTTATCTTTGGCGCATTCATGGCTTGGATTATTATGGACTGGTTGAAACCAGTGAACCTAATGGTCTTCGGCATGTCAGAGGAGAAGGAAAGAGTATCGATATTGCTAGCAATGGAGCAGAGTGGGAACAGAAACTTGACTCACGTTGGCAAGAAAGGTTGCAGAGTCAAGATCCCTTGGAAATAATGACGGCTAAGGAGAAGATAGATACAGCTGCAGTTGAAGCCTTAGATCCTTATGTCCGAAAAATCAGAGATGAAAAGTATGGGTGGAAATATGGTTGTGGGGCCAAGGGTTGCACGAAGCTATTTCACGCTGCCGAGTTTGTTCATAAGCATCTCAAATTGAAACACCCGGACCTTGTCATGGATCTGACTGTGAAAGTACGTGAGGATCTGTATTTCCAGAATTACATGAAGTAAGTTAGAACTTTGGTAGTTGGTCCTTTTCTTTTTCTTTTGCCTTTCCCCTTCTATGGTCTTCCCCTTTTGGATGACAAATTTTTGGTGTATCATTCACAGTGACACAAATGCGCCTGGTGGAACTCCTGTTATGCAGCAAACTGGACAGGTATGATTTGCAAAATTGAGTCAGTGTCACTGATGTGCTTGTGAGGGTCTGCACTATCAGAAATAGAAATGAAAGGAGAGTGTCCCTACTATTATTTTATTTCAATACTTAAGTTGTGCTAGAACAGAGCTTTTTGAAAAAAAGTTAGGTAGACCAGAAAGGAGTTTCTGGGCTATAAAAAAAATGCTTTTCAGCTCCACAGGATTAGAACCCCGCTCACAAATGGTGGCTCTTAGCTGGATCCGCCAGGGGGGTTGACCATTTAGACACAGTGGGTTTATAACCTATGGGCTGAATAGGGGTGCTCAAAGAATGTACTTCACTTTGTTTTGAGGTAGAATTGAGACGAAAAGATACACTTTTTGTTGGAATATTTATCCACAATTGATGTTGATCTGGTATAATTGTATACATATAAGGAAAAGTTGTATGTTGTCACAAAGAAAAAAATTTTAACTTGCGAGTTGTGGGGATACTGGTTTAATGGAATCTGTTGCATCATCTCTTGGTTTTTTGGGATGCACGGACAATATTGATATATGTTGATGACTTGGTGTGCCTTCGTTTTTGTTTATTATTTTTTCATGTACAAATGATAGGTCAGTTATAACTTGAGCTTGTTAACATTTTATTTCTTTTATTTCTTTGTTAAATAGCATAATATCGCATCCTAACTAAAGTAAAAGTAATAAAAAGGAACTTGACAATTGCTGAAATCCCCAAAAAGGAAATTGTTAGGATTCCTGAAAAAAAAAAAAAAAAAAAGAAGTAAACAGGGATTAAAAAAAATGGAAGGAATATAATGCATAACTTGGTTGGTAGGCCGTAGATGATCAACTTGAAAGTGACTAAAAGTGCAAAATGGTTAATGAATTCCTCTTGTATATTGGTTGAGCATTCCTTTATTGCATTCTATCCAGTTCTAGAAGAAACAAGTATGCTAGGTGACGGAGGATGCAATTTTTGTCATATTTTGGGTTGTTTGGCTGGACTATGGGAGTCTTTCAGGGCAAACACCGTGGATGATCAACTTGAAAGTGACTAAAACTGCAAAATGGTTAATGAATTCCTCTTGTATATTGGTTGAGCATTCCTTTAGTGCATTCTATCCATTTCTAGAGGAAACAACTATGCTAGGTGACGGAGGATGCAATTTTAGTCATATTTTGGGTTGTTTGGCTGGACTATGGGAGTCTTTCAGGGCAAATACCAAAACAAGCTCTCTAGTTGGAAATGATGGAGAGTGATGGACGATAGTTTTGGAGATTTGCAGAGAAATTTTGAAATTGTGATCTTGTTATTTTGGGAAAATTTATATTAGTGATTCTATTTAACGCAAGTAAACTACATTAGGGGATCCAATGGTCTATGCTTTGGTAAACGTGAACGTTTGATATTTGTATACACTTTCTTTGAGAATTAGAATTTTGAAATGCCGTCATTGGCAGAAGAGCAAGGAGATTAGATGGATTTATGTTGGGTCATGGAAGTGGTCGAGAGTTCAGGGGCAAGAACTTTTGTCCTGTTATATGTGGAGGGTTAAAAGCATCATGTAGTCTTAAGGACAGCTGCTTTATGCGTTTTTTCTTTTTTTTTTTTTTTTTTTTTTGATGTTTCGAGACAAGAGTTGTAAGTGGTAGACAATAACAACAACATATAAAAATTGGCAAAGAAGAGGATGGCAAGTAGGTCAGTTGGTAAAATATCTTGAAATTCCTTTTTTTTTTTAATTTATAAAGTTGATGTATTACTGTTGTTTTTTGTTTCTAATCTCCCTTTCCATCCTGAATATTACTTGTCTCTGTCAAGGTATTTTGATGAAACCTAATGTATTTCTGTTGTTTGCTTTTTAGAGGGACAAGCTACAGAGACGCAGGTTGGGTCCGGATATTAGATTAAAGGATGAACGTGGCAACCGTAGAGAACGTGGCAATCGAGCCAATGGAGGTGAAAGATATGATAGGTCTGAGAATCCAAGTGAATTTCAGTCTAACAACGATGGTCCTGATGGAGGAAATCATGATGAGTCAATGTATGATGGTTTTGGAGGGCAAGGATTACGTGTTGCTCCTCCCTTCCCTTCAGACATACCAACGCCACCGGTATTGATGCCTGTTCCAGGTGCCGGGTATGTGTCATGATTTTGTTTCTTTTCTCTTTGTAACAATCTATAACCTAGTTTGCTATTTTTTTTGAGAGCTTGTTCTATATTGTTGTCATTGCAGTCCATTGGGGCCTTTTGTTCCTGCACCTCCGGAGGTTGCAATGAGAATGTTGCGAGAGCAGGGTGGACCTCCTCCTTTTGAGGGTGGTGGCAGAAATGGACGGCCTGGGCCCCAGTTGGGTGGACCAGCCCCAATTCTTGCTTTATCTCCAGCTTTGCGGCAGGATCCTAGACGTATAAGAAGGTAATATCTGATGAAACCTATTTAGATAAAGCTAATGGGATTCCATTTAAAACCATAACCAAGCTCCTAATAGCTTGGAAATATTGAGTTTACTGCATCGATGATACACTTGAAAATTAGTTATCTTGCAAGCAGTCAAAATTGATTTGACAGACTTTAAGACAATTATCTGAAGGGGAAAAAAAAAGACGACTGTTTAGAGATAGTGATGTCCTTATTGATATCAACAACTTTTGTTTGACGTGTCTGTCTTCACATCTATATCTGTTTGTAGAGTGTTGCCTTAAATCTCTCCTTAGAAGAAAATGGATACTTGTAAACCATACACGAACCACTGACCTGGTATTTGGTTTACGCAGCTATCAAGACTTGGATGCACCAGAGGACGAAGTCACCGTGATAGACTACAGGAGCTTGTAGATATTGTTTTTTGGCTGGTTGCTCAAAAGCCTTGGATGATAATGAGGGGACAAATAAGAACTTCTTTATGCTCGAAGGATTTGTGTTGGTTTTTGAAATTAGGAATGACTAGTAAAACCCGCTGTGATATTTGCTGCTTGCTTTCAAGAAATTCTTGATTGTAATTTTAGAATACTTGTGGGATATACCCTTGACTTAGTCCATTACTTGTTAAGTGTTGCACCATTTTCTTCGTGCATCTGTTATTACCGTTAAGGCAATTGGATAGTTGACCTGTTTTAATATTTTTCTTTTTTGAATATCTAGTCCAACTCTAATAAATCTTGGGGGGGTGGGGGGTGGGGGAAGATCACGTTAATTATTGAATGGAGATGTTTCTTGTTGAGATCTAGCATTGGATTGCCATTTGTCAACATCATGTGCGCATGTATATAGTGCTCGGACGTCTTTTCTTTGCTTCTCTCGGTCTCTCAGGGTGAACTTGTAACAAGAAGAGGGATGCTTCAGAGGTAAGGCGCAACGGTGTAATGTCGGTCAAAGGCTCTTAGACGTTTAAGTCAGATACTTGTTCGGTAAAGTACGGGAGTGGAGTTAGTTGGGAAAGAGTACTTTACCTTAAGCTGTCGTAAATGCGTTTTATTTATAGGCTACCACTTGAATTGAATGTTAGGTGGGTTTGGCTTATGTCTTGTATGTCATGTTAAAACCTGTCAGGAGATAGGTGACAAGTGTCGTGATCTTTATTAGAGTTTTGGACTCCATTTGAGGGTTGAAATGAGGCTAAATGTTGACCTTTTATGGTGAGTTGTTACTTGGTTGTAGGTTTTGACAATCCGACCCGAGCACTTGTTCTTTCCAAGGAGGTGATGCCTTATGTTGTAGCCAGCAGAGGCTTTGAGGAGCACCGCGGGTGAAAGAGCTGAGCACATGGGGTTGTGGACAGTCATCTCAACGATGTTGTTGAGCTACCACGGAGGCAGCCTTCAGGAATGACGTCGAGCGCACCTTCAATAATAGCTCCCCAGTGCATTTGGTTGGTGTTCGGTCGGGTACACTATATTGGGAAGGTGTGGTCGGCCATGGTTGGCCTTTAGGCTTGGTCTTGAGGCAGTGGGATTTGAAGGGATAGGCGGTCAAGCTCGATAGGACACATGTCTGGTCTCGAGGCAGTGGAATTTGAAAGGATAGGTGGTCAAGCTCGATGGGACATATGTCAGCACGCGGTTGGTGTTTTCTTGATGGGCGTAATCATTGGGCCTCCTCGAATTTTGGGTCCGAGTTTCAGCTATAAATAGGGGTTGGTTCTTTGTCGTTCTAGAGTGCTTGCGATTGAGATTCTGACTTTCTGAGTTTTAGCTATTGAGTAGTAAACTGTAATCCGAGGACTTTTTATTTTCTAGACCCGAGCAGCTTTTTATTTGAGCAGGTAATTCCCGAACACAGACTTAGCCATGAGTAACTTAAGTGATTCCCAGAACGACTCGATCGTCTTAGAGTCGAATGAAAGTATTGAGTTCGACCAGACTGTATTTAAGGAGGTAAGGATCATGAAAACATCTCCTGGGCAAGATGGGGTAGCTTGGTTGGCCAAAATTCTTAGCCTTGGAGAGGGAACAGTTCCAGAGAAGGATTTTCTTGAAATGATTGAAGGCAGGTGCCCGGTTAGGCCGTGTAGAGGGGAGAACCCGTACATTAGGGCAGCCGCCGCAGGCGCTTCTTGACTTACGGCCCAAGAACGTGCTAGCTTGGTGGCAGCTACCGATGTGCCGAGCATATCTGGTTGGAGTGCCGAGGCTTTGGCTCCTGTAATGGGAGAAATGACCATAGACTCGTCTGTAAAGGAGGATTGGCCAACCGGGGGCGATGATACCGAGGACGAGCAGGAGGCCGAAAAGAGACTTGTCATGGGGGCTAGAGTTAAGAGCGCGGTCGCATATAGGATAGATCGGCTTGGCCAAACTTCAGCAGCAGGATATACTTCTAGGATGATGCTTGGTTGTCTTGAAGCTCTTTGTCAAGAATCTGATTGTTTTGTCCCGGGAGGGGGATTTGCCAATGGACCCGTCAAAGGGGTATATTACACTGTACGCGGAGTTCTTTCAAGCAGGACTCCACCTTCCATTCCACCCCTTCCTTCGACGGGCATTAAACAATTTAAACGTGTGCCCTTCTCAGCTAAACCCGAACTCCTATAAATCCTTGATTAAGATGTATATTTTTTGGAGCTATTACAACGAAATCGAAATGCTGTGGGAGTCCTTTAAGTAAATCTTCAAGATGAAGAGGCTTCTTTGGCAGACCAGATGGTACTGCTTCACCGACTTCAAGAAGGACTTCATCCTCAAGAACCCCAACTCGGACAAGCTTTAGAAGTTTGAGTGGTTCTACGTTGGGGGAAACTAGATGTCTCAAGTCGGTAAGGTGGTGCTCGAAGATCAAGAGGTCCCGCGGAGGTTTGAGTAAAGACACATGTGGTCGAAGAGACCGTGGGCACCAAATAGAGTCATCGCGGCTATGGAGTTATATACGAAGCTTGAAGCTTCTCAGCAACAAGCCTTTCTACTGTGGAAGACGAATCTCACCCATTATAGTGGGTTTAGGCGGTCTAGCTCAACTAACCCACAATAAGATGACGTATCCCTTGCACGTCCTGCCAAGCAAGTGACGATTGTAGAGCGTAGAGTTGCTGACGTCTTGGAGCTGGGCTGCTGGTGGGGGAGCCATCATCGTCTAGTTCCTAGGTCTCTTCTGGTGGTTCCCTTGGTTTGAGGCCACCCATCGCTGATGAATTGCTCGGGGACGTGATCAGGCTATTGTACCCGCCAAGCCAGCTTCGGATCGAAGGTTTGCCCTGAGTTTTTTTTGATGTTGTTGCCAAGCCAAATTTGACTTACAATTTTTCTTCTTGTAGACATGTCTTCGAAGGGCTTGTCCAAGTACGAGAGGCAGAGGATGGTGAAAAACCTTCGCGGAGGTCGCTTCGTCTAACAGAGGA
>CAMOHE010053962.1:31093-92940 GCA_946598075.1 Artocarpus hirsutus
CAATAAGATGACGTATCCCTTGCACGTCCTGCCAAGCAAGTGACGATTGTAGAGCGTAGAGTTGCTGACGTCTTGGAGCTGGGCTGCTGGTGGGGGAGCCATCATCGTCTAGTTCCTAGGTCTCTTCTGGTGGTTCCCTTGGTTTGAGGCCACCCATCGCTGATGAATTGCTCGGGGACGTGATCAGGCTATTGTACCCGCCAAGCCAGCTTCGGATCGAAGGTTTGCCCTGAGTTTTTTTTGATGTTGTTGCCAAGCCAAATTTGACTTACAATTTTTCTTCTTGTAGACATGTCTTCGAAGGGCTTGTCCAAGTACGAGAGGCAGAGGATGGTGAAAAACCTTCGCGGAGGTCGCTTCGTCTAACAGAGGAGAACCAAGGAGCTCGAGCCACCTCCAGTTGTCGACCCATCGAGAATTCCGCCACCTTTGTTAAGATAGAAGGCCTCATCAAGCCGAGGTGACAGTGCTCCTCTTGTTGCCACCATCATCGCTTCGCCCCCATTAGTTGATTCGTCGAGGAGGTGTCGTCCGACACGCCCCCTAATGGTCGAGACTATCGGGGAGCCGTGCCGGACGGAGAGTTCTTATGCTAGCCAAGGAGTAGACTTTCTTGGGTTGTTTTCACTCAGCCTTCAAGCTAACCGTCCAAGTATTCTGGTTTAAATTTTAAGCTCTTTATTGGGTGTTTTCTTGGTTTCTAATCCGTGCTTTTTGTAGGCTTGCTCGTATTTGAAGATCGCTGACCTCCTAGCCGAGCACACATTCCACACCAGGTGGAGAAAGGCTGATAAGGTTGTTGACGAGAAAAATCCAATGGAGAAGTTGCTCGAGGAGAAGGAGAGCAAGCTTACCCAAGCAAAGGCCGCTGTGACCCGAGCTGAGGAAGAGGCGAAGAAAGATTGGGAAGAGGCTGACTAGGGGCGGGCTGAGGTAGAGCACGCGCAAGTCACCCTCCTTGAGGAGCAAAATAAGGCCCAGGCCGCTCAAGACAAGCATGAGCGGTTTCTATGGGAGGAGCTGCCCAGTAGGCTAACTTAAGCAGCGAAGGACTTCAAGAATTCTGTTGACTATGCGGATAATTACTACCTATAGATGAAGGATTTACAAGAACACCTTCTAGAGAGTCATCTCGAGGCCGCTACCATGGTTTGGTCACTCATTGTTGAGCCCGAGGTTGGCGAGGAGGCGAAGGTCGAGGAGGATCAGGCTTCGGCGGAGTAGGGCTCTATGGTCATCTTAGAGGCCAAGGCCAGCGAAGGCAGAGCACAAAATTGATGTCCTCGGCTTGTATTTGTTTCATTTTATATTTTCTTTGTTCGGGTTTAGGAGGTACCTGGTTACCTGTACCTTCCATCAAGACATTATCAATAAAAATTTTGAATTTCCCGAAGTTTAAATCTTCTCAGGTTATTCTTTTGTTTTTGTTTATTATATATTATTGTTTGGTCAAGTGGGAACATGTCCACTTCTCGGACCCTCGTGTTTGGGAACACTTGTTTGGCGTGTTCGATCTGGGCTGATTATGAGGGCGCGTAGTGCCCTGGCCCCTCTTAGACTTGTTTAAGTCATTTAGGATTTTTATAAGTTTAATTGTGGTGGAAAGTTAAATTCTCCAAGGTCATCACCAGTTTAGTGTGACTGTTAGTTGGGTCATCCATGATGCATTGGACTAGTGGGCTGCCGTTTCAAGTCTGTGGTCGGCACATGCCCCCAGTGGGGAGTTTGGATGCCCCTTTCTTTAAGAGTTGTGGCCTTTTTTGAGATTCGAATTGCTTAGAGGAATTCTTTGAATCTATATTTTTCATTGATATTTATTTTTTGTGCATCTCTGCTTTGATCGGTAGATCTTTTAGTTACAAAAAGAATGCCAAGGCCAGAGGTCAAAAAAGGTGTTCTGGCTTCGTCAACAATAAAACTTCTTTAGGTGCTCGGCGTTCTAAGGGGTGGATAAGCACATTTCCTTTCATGTCAGCTATCTTGTATGTGCCTGGTTGGATAATGCCAATTACTTTGAATGGGCCGTCCCACTTGGGTGGTCTGAGGGAACAGAGCCCAGGCTGTTGGACTATGACTTTCTTTAAACCTAGGTCACCAACTTTGAAGCTTCTCAGATGAACCCGCTTATTGTAGTACCGAGCAACAGCTTGGCTTTGGGCAGCAGTATGAATGAGAGCAGCGTTCCTTTTCTCCTCAAGGAGGTCAAGTTTGGACATCATGAGCTCAGTGTTTCATAGCTCATCGTAGTGTTCGACTTTAAAGCTGGACAAATCGACCTCCGCTAGGATTACGACTTTAGCTCCAAAGACCATGGAGAATAGAGTTTCTCTTATGGCAGTCTGAGCAGTAGTGCGGTATGCCTAGAGCACTTTCGGGATCTCATTGATCCACACGCCTTTGAGCCCTTCTAGTTTCTTCTTCAGGTTGTCCTTGATGGTCTTGTTGACTGCTTCAACCTGTCTGTTGCTCTAAGGAGATTGATTGCTTCAAACTGCTTGGCTTTGTTGGTAACTATGATGTACGGGATGCCGTATCGGCAGATGAGTTCTTCGAAACAAAGTTGATGTACCTAGCTTTGGTCATGTCAGCGTAGGGCTTGACCTCTACTCACTTTGTGAGGTAGTCAATGGCCACTATACAAAAGTTAAACTGTGATCGGGCCGGGGCAGGGTCCAATCAGGTCGATGGCCCACTTGGCGAATGGCCAGGCATATATCATGGAGTTGAGCGGCTCAGCGTGTTGTCTAATTGCTCGGGCAAACTGTTGGCATTTGAGGCATGTTCGTGTGCACTCCTTGCAATCTTGGTCCATAGTCAGCTAGTAGTATCCCTAGCAGAGGCACTTAAGCAATAAAGAGCGCCCCTGCATGATTGCCACACAATTCGTTGTGGATCTCTTCCATGAGGTACTAGGCTTCTTGAGGTCTAACACACCTCTGATAGGCCGTAGTGTAACTGCGGCTGTAAAGCTTCCCCTCGATCATTGAATACCGGGCCAAGTTGTTGGGAATGTGCCAGGCTTCCTCTCGGTCGTCGGGCAGCTTTGCTGTAGTCAGGTATCGGATGATCTGGTCCATCCAAGTTTTGGTCTGTTCATCGACCATGTTTACCACCTCTTTGTAAATGCTCGGTTTGGCCAACCTGTTAATTGAAACTGACGTCAAGTCGCTATCTTCGAGGGCTGTGGCTAGCCGAGCAAGCATGTTGGCCTTGGCATATTCCATCCTTGGGATCTGAACAGAAGAATAGGCTCTGAATTGTCTAAGCAGGGCTTTCACTTGTTTTAGATATGTGGTCATGGACTCGCTTAGGATTTGGAATCTGCTAGTGACGTGCTAGATAACAAGCATTGGATCGCTATACATGCGGATGCAATCCGCCCCGAGGTCTCGTGCGATTTTGAGCCTAGCTATCAAGGCTTCATATTTAGCCTTATTATTGAAGGCCTTGAAGTCGAAACGAAACGCGTAACTCACCTTGCAGCCATTTGGACTAGTGAGGATGAGACCGGCGCCCAAGCCATTCATGCTTAACGATCCATCCATGAATAGCTTCCATTCAGGCTTAGGCTTGGTAGTGTTGCTGTTGGGTGCATCATGGTCTTCAATAGGAGCCTTTTCGACCGAAGATGTGATCTACCCATCGTAGGTGAGTTCTGCAATGAAGTCAGCCAGAGCTTGCGCTTTTATGGCCGCTCGGGGCATAAAATGTATATCATATTATCCGAGCTCTATTGACCACTTGGCCATCCGACTAGAGATCTTTGGATTCTATAGGATTTGGCGCAAGGGATACTTGGTCGGGACTCGAATGGTGTGCCCTTGAAAATAGGGTTAGAGTTTTCGAGCAGAAATAATAAGTATTTTTTGAGATTTTGGAGTGCTTCTTCACACTCCCTGCTCTATTCAAACCTTCCCTTGAGTGCCCAAAAAAAAGGTTGGCACTTGTTGGCAGACCGAGAGACAAACTTGGAGAAGGCAGCTATCATGTCGGTCAGCTTCTAGACTTCCTTGACTTTACGGGGTGAATGCATGTCCACTATAGCTTGGGCTTTTGTGGGATTGACTTCTACACCACTGTGGTTGACCATGAAACCAAGGAATTTGCAGGACTCCACTTCAAACGTGCACTTGGTCGGGTTTAGCTTCATCTGGTACTCTTGGAGTATGTGGAAGCTACCTCGGAGATCAACGATGTGGTAACTGCAAGGGATTATCATGGACGAGATAGCCTTTCCTGTCGAGCAAGAACCAAAACGGCTGAGACGGTCAATTATTGAGTTGTAGCTTCTTTAACGACCTTGGCGTAACATTCGCGATAATCCTTCTACCTCGACCTGATTACTCCGACGCCATTCTCTGTTAGGAACTTCCTTGCCAAATGATAAGTGGCGACCATAGCTTTGAGGGCGTTAAGAGTCCACTGCCCGATAATAATATTGTGCTAGAAGGGCTTATCGACGACGAGGAAGTCGACTAGATGCGTTACATGAGTAGCTCCTTCTCCAAACGTAATAGACAAGCCAATCTTTCCTACTGCTCAAACGCATTCCTTTGTGAAGCCATACAGAGTTCTCCGGACCAAAATTAATGTGGTGTTGCTGATCTTCAACTTGTCATAGGCCTTTTTAAATAAGATATTGGCCGAGCTGCCGTTATCAATCAGCACCCATCGAACTATGTTGTTGTTGATCTAGAGCTCGCATACCAAAGCGTCATTGTGAGGGTGGATGAGTTTGTCTGCTTCCTCCTCTGTGAAGGACATGGGACTATCTTCTTTCCTACAGATTTTATTTATGTGCTCGAAAATGTTCATGAGCTCACCCCTCTCAACAAGCCAAGCCTCTTGAGCATATGTTTGCTGGCCACTAGAGGTGTCCCTAGTGACTAGCCCGCCAAAAATCGTATGTACAATGTTCGGTGGGTCTTGGGTGCTCCCACCATCGTTGCGTGGCCGGGGCTACCCTTCTCAGGCTATTTGGTTGTTCCTCCTAGCATTGGTGCTAGGGGTTAGGACTAGCTCAACGAACTCCTTTAGATGTCCGTCTTAGACAAGCTTTTCGATTTGATCCTTAAGTTTGATACAATCACGGGTATTGTGTCCAATGTCTTTGTGGAAGTTATAGTATTTGTTTTGGTCTTTCTTGGCTCTATTTCCCTTCAACGGAGGTGGATCCACCAATAGATTTCTATCACTTGCTCAAGAACAGTTAGCTGCTATTTTGTTGGTTATGCTGAATGCTCTCGAGGGTATAAATTTTACAATCCCACAACAAGATCCTTTTTTGAAACAGGAAATGCAAGATTCTTTGAGGATGTAGAGTTTGAGGGGAAAGGAAACATAAGAAATGTTGTCTTTGAAGAAGAATCTGCTATTGACGGTGATCAAGTCTTTACACCTATCACTATTCAAGATGCAGCTCTAGCATTAAACAACAATGTTCAGATTCCTATTCCTGACATTATTCCAGATCAAGACAAAAATGAAATTCCTCCTCTAGCACCACCTGTAGAACAAACTCAACAACCTCAAGAAGTGCCATTAAGGAGATCCACTAGGGAAAGGAGAAGTGCAATTCCAGATGATTATATCATCTTTCTCCAAGAACATGAGGATGGCATTGATTTAACAGAGGATGATCCGATCAACTTCTATCAAGCCATGCATAGTTCTAACTCTTAGAAATGGATTGATGCCATGAAGGATGAGTTGAATTCTATGAAAGATAATGATATTTGGGATCTCGTCGAACTGCCTGAAGGTGTGAAGCCCATTTGTTGTAAATGGATATTTAAAACCAAGAGGGATTTGAAGGGCAATGTCAAAAGATACAAGGCACGTCTAGTTGCCAAACGCTTTACTCAAAAGGAAGGCATAGACTATAAAGAGATTTTCTCTCCAGTATCTTCGAAAGACTCTTTTAGAATCATAATGGCACTAATGGCTCATTGTGATCTAGAGCTACGTTGGATGGATGTCAAGACTGCGTTTCTCAATAGAGACATTGATGAGATGTTTTATATGGTATAGCCAGAAATCTTTGTATTGGGAGATTCAAAGTCGATAGTTTGTAAATTAAAAAAATCCATCTATGGTCATAAACAAGCTTCCCATCAATGGTATCACAAGTTCCATCAAGTCATCACCTCGTACGGTTTTGAGGGAAATGTCGTTGATAAATGTGTATATCACAAGTTCAGTGGGAGTAAATATATCTTCCTAGTGTTATATGTCGATGACATTCTACTCGCTAGCAGCGATATAGGCTTACTGTATGAAACCAAGAAATATTTGACGAGTAATTTTAAGATGAAAGATCTTGGTGATGCCTCTTTTATATTAGGCATTCAGATACTAAGAGATCGTTCTCGAGGTATCCTAGGGTTGTCGCAAAAGAGTTATATCGATAAGGTTTTGAGTAAATTCGACAGAAAAGATAGTAAACCAGGAGACACGCCGTAGCTAAAGGAGACAAATTTAGTCTCAAACAGTGCCCTAATAATGACATTGAAAGAAAAGAGACGTAAAAGATTCCCTATGTGTAACAACCCAAAATTTTAATGCACTGACAATGCATTAAATTAAGGATTTAATTAAGAAGAAAAACGTGATTTAAGGAAAAATACTGTATAATAACATGAAAATTATATGGTATTGGAGTAATACAGTGTAAGAAAAAATACACTGATGAAATTATGCAGTATAAAAATTACACTGTAAAAGCAAAATAGTGTAAGAATTAGACTGTTGTAAAGTCACACAGTATAGAATTGGACTATGTAAAAAGTGTAGACCACACTTTTTTATATAAAAGTAAAGAGAGAAAAAAAAAGAAAAAAAAAGGAAAATTCAAATAAACTCGTACTTTCTCTCTCCTTACTTTCTCCCTCTACATTTCTCTCTCCTCAAAATCAGTTTGAGATTTTGAGCTCTGTTTTTGACACCTCCCACACCGTTGGAAAGCTCTCGACGAGCTGAGCTCAATAGTGTGCCGAACAGCCCAAAACACCATCGGAGGAGGGCTTACGCGTCGCCCAAAGTGGCGATGAGACCCATTTCTTCCCGAGCTGATTTCTCCTCCGTCTGACCACCAATCGAGGTGATTTTGGTGTTTATGGACTCAGGGTGAAGAGAGGAGCAAGATGTCATCTTTTTCCCAGCTCAATTCTAGCTAGAACAGCCTCGATGTAGTAGTTCCGTCGCCTCCGTGGCACCACCGTCGGAGCCGCCATTTTAGACGGCGGTGAGGCACACCGCCGGTGCCAAAATGATCAGAGGGGGACGGCCATCAAAAGCCCCACCTCAATTTCATGACTCAGCCGTGGCCAATAGGAGTTCCACGTGCACCGTCATTGCCATCATGGACCACCACCGTCGCTGTCGTTCTAGGCCTCGTTGCCCCAAATTGATTAGGGAGAAACGTTCAAAGGCTCACGACGAAGCTCTTTGAGCTTTCAATTTCAGGAAACCACCACGGGAAGGCGAAAAACGACCTCAGTCTTGGAACGTCGCCGTGGTGGAGGTGAGACCGCCGTTCCAGGCAGTGTTGAGCAGCCCCACCATGGGGGAACTGCTCAGAGGGACCTGGGGAAGCTTTTCCCCAAGTCAATTTCACGGCATCATCGTCGAAAGGCCGTGATCGGAGTAGCTCTATCTCATCGTTGACAGCAGCTTCGATTGGAGTAGATGGAGGCAAAATTGAGTGAAATTGACCCCACCAATGAACTCAAGAGGGTCGATTTAGGGGGGTTAGGCTCAAGCCCAGCCACCAATGAGGCCAGTTGACATCGGTCAAACACCGGTCAACGGCCAGTCAAGGGACGTTTTAGGATTTTGTGATCTGGACCTCCGATCGACGATCCGAGACCGCCTCCTAACTCGTTTCGATGCTTTGAATGCAACAGTGATCTCCGTTTAAGCTAATTCCACTCTGAGAAAAATAATCCGATACTAACTACACGCAGATCAAGGCTATTCAAACTGCATTATCGGAGTCCAGAATGACATGTTAAAGAATGTATGATCTCCAGGAAGCACTCCTAGCCATTTATGGTAGCTCGAGGAGCACTGCAGAGGATGCTTCATATATTGTTGATACAGCGAGGTACAACCGAATCCGCTTAGCTCGGAGTCCAAGTAAGTGGCAATCTCGCATACAATATGTACTGTATTAAAGTAAATTGTTATGGATGTTAAGTTTTAAGGATTTAAAGTTCAGTTAAGGAAAGAATGAGGGAAAATGACACCAAGGGCAAAATGGTCATTTTATAAAAAATGACCAAAATGGACCCGAAACGCCAGAAGTCGGGAAACGTTTCTCAATGGTGATTTTTCCATATTATGTATGTAAGAGAATGTTAAAGTTAAGTTATGAGTTTGTTAAGTTAGAAAATGGACGAAAAACCCGTCAAGGGTAAAATTGTCATTTTTACAAAAAATGGCTAGAACGGAGCCGAACACGCCGATTTAGCATAACGTCATTAGACGAAAAATGTTCCGTAATACGTTGAGTAATGTGACCATCATGTGTGACGAGAGATTTAACAATAGATGTTTAATGTTTATGTTTTATTATCAATCGAGTAGATTGATAAAAAGAAAGTTAATTGATGAGTCGGCTGTCGTATGATCAGGACACAGAAGCCGACCAACGAAAGGAAAAGAAACGAGATAGGAACAGAATAGAGAATGCTAAAGCATAGTACGGGTAAGTTCAGATCTCACCTCCAGCATGAAGTAAATAGTTTTCAAATGCTTATTTATATGATTGCAAATGTGTTTGCAATGGTTATACAAATTATTTCTAAAAGTATGTTTGCATTAATTATGCAAAAAGTTTTACAGTATAGATCAAGTTTGCAATGTATTTGCAATGATTATGTTTAAAAGTATAATTGCATTTAATATGCATAAAGTTTAAAAGTTCAAGTTATGATCCCAAAGTATTTAATGTATGTTTTGCATTTTGACAATGCATAATATTTGATAATTGAAGTTATAAGCTTTATGATGCATTGTTATGCATTTAATTAAGTTTCGAAATACAAGTTGTGATTTGTAAAATGTGATTGCATTACATGTTGCATATGTTATGCAATAAATATTAGAGTACATGTTATGACTTGTAAAAGGTGGTTGCATCATTTGTTAAGTAATGAGTTGCATTTATTATGCATTAAGTTGCATTTGTTATGCAATAGATTTTACGGTATAAGTATAAATTGCAAGTGTGTTTGCATATGATGTGACTGCATCTGACATGCTCACAAAAGATAATAAGAAGGTAAAGTAAGGATAAAAAGGAAAGTGTCGTACCAGCCTCTGTGTTACGAGGTAATGAACGTAAAGTTAAAGTTAACCTCTAAGATATGAGGTACTTGACCATGTGATCGATGGTCTCAAGTCTTTCGCAAGGGAAGCATCATGTTAATGATCTCATGATTAATGAGTTGGTTCGAATACTAAAGCAAGGTAAGGAAAGTGAATGAAAGATAAGGAAAGAAAAGGACAAGGATGGAAAGTGAAAGCAAGATAAAGAAAGTTAAGGAACATAAATAATAAGTTAAAGTAAGAAGGAGTATTCATAAAATGCTCATAATTGAAGATACATAATTGAGCATAATTGGAATCATGCATTATGAGTTTGCTTGTAATCCCTATTACAAAGTTGTACGTTTTTAAGAAAAGGTTTAGAAAGGATGCTTTATGAAATACATTCTAAGGATTGATGTTAAATGTTTTATGAAAACGTTTATGAGAAATGTTTTATGAGGGTTTCAAACGTGTTATGAAAACATTTTAGAAACGTTTTATAAAGAATGTTTATAAAGTACGTTTATGAAAAATGTTTCACAGAAAGGTTTTTATGATAAAAGTTTTAAAGTATCTTTAAACGCTTTGTGAGTTTATGTTTGAACTTACTAAGCGTAAGTTCATAAGAAGTTTTTTCATGCTGTAGGTAATGTATGGGTGACCAGTAGGACCCGTTAGAAGAGTTGGGTGCAATGGAAGGGCAGATGCGAGATGTGGGAATGGATACCACTACAGTTTGCTTCCACGACGCAAAGAAAAGTTTTACACTATTTAATGTAGTGTTTTCAAGGTTTTTAAGAAAATCAGAGTTTTAAGTAATGTTTTCAAAGGTTTTAAGATACATTGTACTAAATGTATTATACAATTACGAAATAATATTTTAAACTATGTTTTAATAAATGTTTCTTAGTAGTTTTAAGAAACAATTTGAAATAGTTTTAAAGGCAAATGTTGAGCGAAGTCTCAACAGGAATGGCGACAAAGGTCGCAACGGTTTTAATTACGTTTTAAAGAATATTAAATGTATAAAAAAAAGAAAAATTTTTTTAATTCAGTATTTTCTTACTAAGTAAGTAAGATTACTGTACAAGTAACGATGTTTAAAGAAAGTTTAGTGACGGTCGAAAAGGCGGGTCGTCACACTATGCATCCATAGTAGGGAGTCTGATGTACGCCCAAGTTTGTCCTCGTCCCGACATAGCATTTATAGTGGGAGTTTTGGGCAGATTCTTGAGTGATCCGGGTATGCAACATTGGAAGGCAGCAAAACGTGTAATGCATTATCTAAGGAGAACAAAAGACTACATGCTTACCCATCAGAGATCAGCTAATTTAGAGATCATTGGGTATTCTGACTCTGATTTTGTGGGATGCCAAGAAAGCAGGCACTCCACATCGGGTTACATTTATATGATGGCTGGAGGCGCCATCTCATGGAGGTCTGCTAAGCAGACTCTGATAGCTCTTTCAACCATGGCTACGGAGTTCATCGCTTGTTATGAGACGTCCAACCATGGGATATGGCTGTGCAACTTTGTCACTAAGCTGCGTGTGGTAGATGATATTGATAGACCATTAAAGATTTACTGTGACAATAACTCAGTGGTACTATATTCCAACAATAACAGTAGCTCAACAAAGTCAAAGTTTATTGACATTGAATTTATGGTTGTTAAGGAGAAAGTTCAAAATAGACTGGTTTCCATAGAACATATAGGAATAGAGTCTATGCTAACGGACCCATTAACCAAAGGCTTGACACCTAAGGTCTTTCACAAGCACACTGCTCGTATGGGTGTCGTTCTTGCTAATGCCTTGTTTTAGTGAAATTTTTTATGTTCTATGAGTTTTGTTTTTTTGGACACTGTATTGTTCAGTTTTCTGCAGAATAAAGATTGATGGTTTATAATTCTATTTTTGAGCTTGCTTATGTTTTCTATATGCAGTGTTTGCATTAGAATAAGGACTTTGAATTGATCTCACTAAAGACTAAGGAAGGACCAGTTGGAAATAGACATGTTTGAGATCACATTACATGTAATTTCCAGGCTACTCATCCATATTTGATCTATGTCATTGAGTATGATAGTATTGTGATGATCGTGGTTTAGTCTCGACTATACTAAGACTAAAGCTGCGATAGTTTCGTTACTAACATATGAGATGGACCAGTATTGCTTAAGGATAAATAGCTTACAAATGCGCGCCTAAGGAATTCCAAGATATAATTACTTCAAGAATAATATGTAGCCTAAGTGGGAGATTGTTAGGAAATTAGATATCCTATATTAGGCAAATTATTAGGAAATCGTGTTTCCTATATTAGACACCATATAATTCTCAATCAATTATATAAGCTATTTAATATGGGTTGAAATTTTGGTGATCTCATTTTAATGGTAAAACCCATTAATTATGGAAACTGATATGGAGTAAATTGAGTAGATACCATTTAGGGGATTATGGGAACCCTATATGAAGACTTTTTTGGTTATGGTCTCCAATATACTAAAACACGTCATTGTTTTTTTCTCCCCATCAGGAAAAGTGACGACAATCCTATTGAGGAATTTGAGGCGTTTTGGTTGAGGAAGATCACAAACCACCAATTTGGTTGTTCGATCGATACCAATGGATCCAAGTATATTTATCTGTTAATTTATCCTCAATCATCTAGCATGATATAGATCCTAAGCTTAATGGTATTCTTGCTTTAGGATGATTCTATGTGGAATATAGTTAATTGTTAGAGCTCTAGGATGATTCTATGTGGAATATAGTTAATTGTTTTGGAATTCTAACATTGGGGCCATATATGCTCAAATTTTACAAGTATGTCTCTTCTGTCACTCATTCGAAAACAATGCTAAAAATATCAACGTTTATGTAAATATCGATACTTAGATTTTACGAAAATATCAACAAAAATATCAAAATCGACAAAAATTAGCGTAAAATACAGAAACTCATCTTAAAACACTTTATTTTTAATGAGATTTTAAGAAACCCTTAAATTGTTAATCGTACATAATTTAGAAGAAAACTCTCATTAAAAATACTAAATATGTGATAAATATGAATGGTAAAAAGTTATCATAATATGAAAAATAATAAGCATACGATTTCAAATTGAGTAAAATTGTAAAAATTCAATCTAATAAAAGTACTTTACATGCATAATTTGATACAAGATAAGAAAACATCGTTATCTTGAAGAGCTTATAGGAGGTTTAAAAGTATTTAGAATACCTTCTTGATTTACATAATATTGATAACAAGGCATAGAATTTAAATAATTTCTTAATTCATCCACTGTCTCTACCATGTTAAGGGGTAAAGCTACTTTAAAGTAAGAAATAATACCAAGTTCTCCACTTTTGTAGTTCTCATTTAGTCTTATTACCTCACATATTTGACATCCCATTATATAAAGTTCATTATAATTCAAAAGATTACAAACTACATATTAAAAGTAATTAAAAAAAAAACATGAATATTATAACATATAGAAAAATAAATTTATGAAAGACTAGATCAAAAAATAAAAAATAAAAAGACATGAATTTTACAACATTTCAAAGGTAAATTAGAGAAATAATTATAAAGAAATAGTATTTTGTTGATATTTGGCCGATATATTTGTGGAAATTTTTGTAAAATTTAATTTTCTCGATATTTTGTCATCTAACACTATATTTTTATCAAAATATCGATATCCATGGATATTTTCATAAAAATTTCTAGATATTTTGTAGATAAGATACAATAACCCTATTTTTATATTGATACTTCCAATATATAGAACTTTTTGTAGAAATATTAATAGAAATGTCGATTTTTTAATCCTTGTTTGAAAAGTGTCTATAAGAATTTTTTTTATACATCTATCTATCTTTTAAATATTTATTTTGCCAATCTTCTAAACAATTTATTTTAGACATTCTAATGCTAGTAGTTTTGTCATTTTATAGATTTGTTTGTCCATGATTTTAAGTAGTACCATGTTCTTTGGCCAACAAAATATTTGAATTGAGAATTTCCCATTGTAGATAAGTGCAGGGCTAGGATACGATTTTGTTTGAGTGTATATTGATTTGAGATTCGAGCCAGTATGTAAAGGTACTATCAAAGGATTCTAAATTTCACTGAACCAAGTTTATTTTTAATATTGTTCTGACAAGATAGGCATACACTGTACTGGAGCATGACATGGCTAAGAGAGGTTGAAACCCTAACAAGATAGTTTTTGTGCAATCCCTATAAGGTCTAGAGCATTAGAAATGCTTACAAAACAGAATAAGCGTAACCAAAGCAGAGGCACATGAGAAGATTGCAAGAGCAAAAGAGGGGAAAACCATCGAAACATTTTCTTCAAGGACACTTACCACCAAGATCATGGATCAAGCTGGCGCAACTCTCTTAGTTCAAGAGTGTTTATGCATAATACAACTATCAGACACTAAATTTACCTTTTTACAAAGGAAATTAAGAGAAGAAATAAACTATGGGCTTGCAGTGATGAGTTTGTTAAAGGTTTTAGAAATTTGTTGATTTTTTTTGTAAGTGAACGTAATTTTTTTTTAAAAAAAAGTTAAATTACTTTCCTTTTGATAATTTATTCTTTTTCAAGGGGATTTTTAAAGTGTTTAGACTAGCAAAAAAATAAATGAATATAATATTTGATTATAACACGTAGTTTAAAAAGGTTTTAGAGGGCAAATTAGGTACATAAGAGAAAGTAGCACTTGAAAAAATTACAATAAAAGGATACTTAAGGATGTATTTGAGAACAAATACGAAATTGAAAGGATCCCAAAAATAGTACTTGTAAAGGTCATATTTGTCAAAATATCATATTAAAGAACTAACAAAAAGCTTTTTTAGCACTAGACCCCTCTTGAACTTTATGTGTTTAACAAATTGGTCTTTAAACTAATAATTTTTGCAATCAACTCCTTGAATTTATAAGTATGTTGCACCATTAGCCCTTCTGATAACTTCTCTTAAAATTTAGGTGGTTTTCTATCTCGTGTTGGGACATTAAGTCTTTTCACTTCATATTGAAAATTAGAAAAAATAAAATAAAATAAAACAATGCCCATCTCCTTCACACATTCTCGTTCTCTCTTCCAGTTTTGCAAATCTAGACCCTTGTATTTCTTCATCTTTCTGTACATTTACTCTTTTAATTTAATAAATTTAAAACACAATTCACTAATAAATTCTCACTGAAACCCAACAATTTCCCTTCTCATGGCGCCAGAATCCGACACATAAATCAGAAGCTTGGACAAGAAATTCTTAAGTGGAGACGCCTCATTTGTACTTGTCCTCGAAATTGAGCGCGTAGCTCGATAGATCATAGATGAAGTCGGAGGAGGCATTATGGTTGGTTTCTTCAGCTCCAACCGAACTAAGAGATTAGGCTCCAGCACTGGTCTTGGATCTTCGTCAACTCGTGCGACGTCAATTTCAGCCACGTATATGGAAATTAAGAAGTCTGGACCCTGTCCCCTTCATCGACGCCGCTTTCGATGACCTCGTGGTGGTCTAAAAATTTTGGTTGTGCTGAAATTTTTTTTCGTTGTAGTGTGATGTTTAATCCAAAAAAAACATGGGTTCTATCCCCTTATTTGGGTCTGATTTTCCTTTTTTCTCTAAAATGTTTTGGGCCAGTACATTTATAGGATGTTTGGCAAAAGTGGTTTAAACTACTTTTTCAGTTACAAACAGTATAAAAGCCCTCACATGCGACAATAATAATGAAAAAATCATTACAATGTAAAGCTCTCACATACTACATTAAAAACAGTTCTAACTACCCTGCCAAATACTTTGTTAGTGTTTGTAATTGAAGTAAGGTGGCTGTGAAAGATTGTTTTCCATGGCGGTGGTGATGGATCAACCAATGGTGGCGGCAACAACGTAGAAATAGAGAAGACCACCACTGCCATTGGTGAAGCCGGATTGCAATTTTTTTTCGATCTTTATTGGGTTTGTTGATCGATGGAGGAGGAAGAAAGTTCTTTATTTTTTTAGTATCTTTATAAAGAAATTGAACTGAGATCAATTTTTATTTGTCCTTTTTACTTTTTTATTGGTTATTTATTTTTGTTTTTATTTTATAAAAATATTTTTTTTAGTTATTCTTTAAATTTTTTATTAACTCATCAAAATGACATAAGATACCTTTTATCAAAAGTCACGTGATAAAAAGGATCAAAATTTTGACACCAATTTTTATGGGACTTAGTATGCAAGGAATTTTTAAGTTCAAGTGGTTGATTACAAAAAATTTTAGTCTAAGGACCAATTTGCTAAACACATAAAGTTTAAGAAGGTTTGGTATAAAAAACCCAAAAAAAAACCAAGTATGAGTATATTTAAGGAAAAAAATATTTCAACAGGCATTAAAATTTATAAGACTTAAAAATGAACAAAAAACTTGATGGATCGATACATGTTACAGTTCCTTTCAACAATAAAAATGCATGTTCAATCGATAAATATGTATTACTATAGTGTTTTTTGTAAAAAAAAAAATTAAATTTCTATTCGAATTTATAAACCAAAAATGCCACAAAACATATTTAAGTGAAAAAAAAAGTTTTTTAATAGGCAAATTTAGATAGAAAATGAATAAGGATACTAAAAAAAAAGCAACAGCTAAGATGAAAATATTAGAGTAAAGGTATTAATAAATAATAGCCATTGGAATGTGACTACGTAAATAAAATATTTAAGTGAGCTCATATTTGAGAAGAAATAGAAAAAAAAAAAAGCATTTGATGAAGCACTTTTAATATAATAAGGATCACCAAAAAAAAAATTTAAATAGGGATATGTGAACAAATTTTTTTTCATAGAAGCAAGTTAGAGAAAGGATAATTTTAATGAGGCAAATGTAAAAAAAGATATGGCAAAAAAGTATAAGATTTTTAAGACAGGCTATGAGCCAAAATACGCGTATTTTGGTAGATATTATATATGTAAATCTTGTTCGGTACAAATAAAATAGAGATCAAATTATACATTTGATAAGGAAAAAGATATTACAAAGGCACATTTAGTGGAAAAAAAACTAATATATATTTTAATAAAGAAATTAAGTAAACAAAAATATTTGTACATACTACATTTAATAAAACAATATCAAAGTGATGCTACCAAGATTTGATGTAGCAGAAGAGCAATAAAATGGAGATTTGTAAATGCCATCTTTTTCACTTAATTTTTATAAATGTTATACATGTTTAAGTGTGACATGACTTACATAATATGAATGGTAGTGTGGTATTTTTTTTTAATTGGAGCATGAATACATGTAGTATTTAAAAGAGTGACATATCATGTCATTTTTTATGAAGAAAAAATGTTTGATGAGTTTTTACCCAAAATAGAGCAAATTTAAAATTTCAACATAGGAGCAAAATAAAAAAAAAAAAGGTTTAGATAAGGTCTTCTATAGAATAGCTACAAAACCAATCAAAAGATACAAATAGTGAGCAAAATATATATATGAAATAATATCAAAAGGTGACAACTTAAAAAAAATAGTGTCACAAAACAACATCGTCTAAATAAGAATAAAGGCCATCATGTGCCCTAACACCTTAGATACATTCTCCTACAAGCACTGTTATTTGTCTTCATGAGGCAACACTCACCCTCTCATAAGAATGGCTCTAGTTGTTAGAAATTCCATCTTTGCACAATAGGTACTGGGCAATTCCATCCTCTCACAAGAGATTCCATCCTCAATTAAGTCTACAACTAGGGACCGCCAATTGTGAAAGGATAAGGCTATAACCTTATGAGGTTATACAATGTTTTTCTTCCCCCACACCATAGACAACTACTCAATAACTTAAATGTGAGGCCCATTATCAATGCAATTGATATGCACTAGTACTGGTGTCCATTAGAGCCGCCTTGCTCGATCCATATGAGCCACAAGAAAAAAACAAGCCGCTCAACTTGGGCCAATCAATAAAAAGGGAGGCTTAGCCCAAACCGTCTAAATTTTTATAAGTGAATTTTCAAAAAAAAAAAAAAATAAATAAAATTTTTTGAATGAGCTGGTCAAGTCCAACCCAATTCTAATTTAGGACTAAATTTTTAGCCTAAGCTAAAAAAGACAGGCCATGAGCTAGCTTGTTTGTCCCGGCTCAAATTGATACCTTTAATTATGCACCATTAGATTTTCTCATAGATGAGACTCTTTCTTGGAGTCTCATTGTAGCATTTCATTATTTTAATACTTAAGTATTAATTATATTCTTAGTATTACCTCCATGCGTGTGACTTTCCTTTGTTTTAAAATATTAAATTTGAGTTGAATTCAAGATGTGCTTGTTTTTTTTAATTAAAACAAGAACTTTTGGTTGCTATATTATAAAGCTCTTATATATTATAGTGTCGAGAAAAATAAAATACAATATAGAGTTATCATATGGTACTGTTTGTTTTAAAAATTTTGCTTCAAACTATATTTTTTACACTAATTATGACATTTTTGTTGACAATAAAATAATGCAAGAGTGACTAGGATGGGTATGAAAAAGAGCCAAATGGATTTCCTGACCAATGGTTGATCCGGGTTCATTGCCATCCTTAACTTTTTGGTTTGAATTTGTTATTTTAGAACCATTTCTTTCTTTTTGTTTTTCTTTTACCACTTGTTATTAATTAATTAAATTAAAGGTCTATTTGTTTGAGTATTATTCGGACTCAAGGAACTCAAATTTGATTTTGAGTATTTAGAATCTTTTAGATATATATTTGTTTTACCTAAAATCTGAATCCAAGTATCAAGAATTCAAGTTTTCAAAGTGCTCATCCCTCCTAAACTTTTGATACTCGGATATCTTTACTATGGTAAAAACTAAAATTCTTTCTTTTATATTTGAAGAAAAAATCATAACTTCTTCATTGGATGTCTAATTAAGATGATTCTTTTTAATTGTGTTCCTAATGAAGACAAGAATAAATTAAGATTTATACTGCATATTTTTTAAGATAATTAACATTAAGATTTTATTAAATTTTTTAACAAATTAAAAATTATTTTCACTATCTCTTTAAACACAAATTTTAATTTTATTTTATGCTCAAATTAAACCCCAAATAGATATTTAAACATTAGTTTAAATAACATTTTAAATCTTAATTCAAATTACATTAACTTCATTTAAGGAACTCTGAATAAAGGTTAAAGAAATAAAAAAAATCCCCTCAAGCTAAAATTAGCTTTAGAACTCTCTGGAAGGTATGGGCGAACCCGGGCGCTTTCCCATCAATCGCTTCTTTGTTTGATGCGCTCTTCCGGAAGGGGAAAGGAAAGGGGGAAATAAATAATTAAAAAAATGAAAAAGAAGAAGACGAAGTAGGAAAGAAAAGTAAAAAGGAGAGAGAGAGAGAGAGTTGAAGGGATGCCAAGCGAAGTTCGACCTGAGAAAACCAGGAACCCTAACGTTATCGGAGCGAAGCGAAGCCACTGAATTCCGAGTGAATCCTCCAATAACTTCGAAATCTCAACCATCCAAGATACAAATTCTTCCAAAATCCGGTTCAATTTCTCACGATTCCATGGAATCCCGATCCCGATGCTCGTAGATTGAGCGACCTGTATAATCCATGGCGGCGGATAAGACTCCATTGCTCTCGCCAACGAGCTCGCGGTCGGTGACGGAGACGGTGAACGGCTCGCACAAGTTCGTGATCCAGGGATACTCTCTGGCGAAGGGCATGGGAGTCGGGAAGCATATTGCGAGCGACAATTTTACCGTCGGAGGTTACCAGTGGGCGATTTACTTCTACCCCGACGGCAAAAACCTGGAGGACAATTCCGCCTACGTTTCCGTGTTCATCGCGCTCGCCAGCGAGGGCACCGACGTTAGAGCGCTCTTCGAGCTCACGCTCGTCGATCAGAGCGGTAAGGAGAAGCACAAGGTTCATAGCCACTTCGATCGGGCGCTGGAGAGTGGTCCCTACACGCTTAAGTATCGCGGAAGCATGTGGTAGGTGATGATTGCTTTTCAGCTAAATTTCTGGTTCTTTTCCGTTATACGATTGAGATTTGTAGTTTTTATGATTTGTTCTTTTAGGGTTTAATTTGGAATTGTTGTGTTTGTAATAGGCATTTTATTCATGTTTTCTGGAGTTTCTAATTGGTTGAAGTTCTATCTTTATTCTTGTGCTGTTTACATTAGCTAAAATGCAGGAAGAGGAATACACAATAGTTTTTGTTGGATAAGAAATTTTTTACCTTGTTTTTTGTATTCGATTTGCTAATCTACTCTTCAGTTTGCGAGTTCCTATCAAAAGGATAAAGAAGAATAAGAGGGCTAGAAAGCCAAGTATCAGCTGATATGTTGATTTTGAGTTTACTGCATGTTACTCTATTCTCCATACAGTGATTTCTGATTTCTTACTCTTTTCATTATATGTGGACGGAAATGAACCAATTTTTGCTTTTTGATTATTATTTTGGCCTTGGTTCTCGAAACCGGAGTGGTGGCTTCTCTTGATTGTCATTGTTGCAATTTGTAGACACTTTTGGAACATGTGAGCATGATGGGCTGAATGTTTGTATCTGGATATTTGTTTTTAAGACGTTAGTCATGTTTTGTTTCTTTAACAACAGGGGATACAAGCGTTTTTTCAGACGAGCTTTACTTGAAACTTCAGATTATCTCAAGGATGATTGCTTGAAAATTAATTGTACTGTTGGAGTTGTAGTCTCAGCAGTAGATTGTCCTCGATTGCACTCTATTCAGGTCCCAGAATCTGATATGGGAGCACAGTTTGGCATGCTGCTTGAAAATGTGGAAGGTTCAGATATCACCTTTGATGTGGCTGGTGAAAAGTTTCATGCTCATAAGTTGGTCTTGGCTGCACGGTCCCCTATATTCCGATGTAAATTCTTCGAGGGGTTAGAGGAAAATAAGGAGGAGGTTGAGGTCACAGATGTAGAACCTAAAGTTTTCAAGGTATTGATGGCACGTGGTATTTCATACTTGTTACTGGAAATTTTAGGATGTGAATTTATGTTGCTGCTTCAGTGGTGGCTTCAAGTTGTTACTGCAATTATTGGTTTTTTGTCTAAACTCTTACTTCCTACTATTCCAATAGGCCATGCTGCATTTCATATACAGAGATTCGCTCTCAGAGGATGTGGAGCTAGAAACACCAAGTTCATCTCCTGTATCCTCGGTGTCAGACACATTGACTGCAAAATTATTAGAAGCGGCTGATAGGTATGGTCTGGAAAGGCTCAGGGTAATGTGTGAGTCTCATATATGCAAGGATATATCCGTGAAATCTGTTGCTGAGATTCTAGCTTTGGCTGACCGATGTAATGCCTCTGATTTAAAAGCTGTTGGTCTAAGATTTACAGCAGAAAACCTTGCAGGTATCTTTTCCCATATCAATTTGTGATTCTGCTATTAATTCCCATGTTGATGATTTGAGAGTAAAATTAACAATGAACAAATATTGGAATTAGATTTGAAAAAGCAATATATGAATAATTCATGTCAATTCCTTGACGGTTTGCTAACACCACAATGTGGGGAGAGGTAATACACAAAATAGGGTGGACATTTTAATAGACTTTAGAAGTCCTAAATATTAAGCTTCCTCTAACCAGCAAAATAAGAAAAAAAAAAGT
The DNA here is from genome assembly GCA_946598075.1 of Artocarpus hirsutus. Lineage (NCBI taxonomy): Eukaryota > Viridiplantae > Streptophyta > Magnoliopsida > Rosales > Moraceae > Artocarpus > Artocarpus hirsutus. Next base: position 52,077 of record CAMOHE010053962.1, read on the forward strand.
TTCCTCTATAATATTGCACGAATTCCAACCGAAATGATTATTATGCAACTATAGCTAATATAAGTACTTGTGACATTTAAAAGTTTTTCCTTCATTTTGTCTCGTTTTATTCTAAAGTAGATTGTACATTAGAGTTGTACCTAGTTTTCATCTATAAATATCTAAGAAGCATATAAATACACGTGTATTTAAAAATTTTGTTAGACCTTTAGTACACATCTTGGACACGTTGCAATATGTAAAAATTGTTGGAATTTGATATGGATACTATTCCCAAAAAATTGTTCAAATAGTGATATTATGGATTTAATTCTGTTTACAAGCTAGTCTTAGTTAGGCAAAAAGAAGAAATGGTTTCCAAGCATCTTATGCAGCCTAACTTTTACAAGGAATTGGAAATGAACATGAAAATCTGATTACTCCTTAAAGCATGTTAAATTCAAGCTTCTCTGCACAAAGCATTTTTCTTTTTCATTCTCTCCCTCCCTCTCTCTATTACAAAACAAAACTTGAGATTTCTAATAACCCAAAATCCAAAATGCACGTCCACGACGTTCAAATTGAAAAGAGGAAACAATGACATTTTTTTGACAAAGTATGCAATTCCTTTCTTTTAGGTTTCAAGATAGGATGAGTAACCGGAAGAAAAAAAGTAATGGATTGATGACTGGAAAATAATTGTAATGGATTGATAACTAAAGGTTTAGATGGGTAAGCAACGGGATTCCCTCTCTGAAGTAACTTGCAAAAGTTTTAGTTGCGGGGGAGAGAATGGTAAAATCTAAAGGGTGGTTTAGAGATTGGAAATTTAAGAATGAGAGATTTAGCACTTTTGTGCAAATGGGTGTGGAGATTCCCATTGAAGCAACACACTTTGGAGGAAAAGGTCTTTAGAAGTAAGTGTGGGTTGCATCCTAATGGTTGGGACTCAAACCTTGTGGCTAGAGTGTGGTGTGCAATCTTCTGCCACCACTTTTCCTAGGTTGTTTAGACTTTTGGATGTCCAATTTGCTTCTGTTGCTAATATTTTTTTCTATTTCTGCTGATAATGGCTGTAATTGGAATTTTGGTCTCAATTGTAAATTATAGAATTAGAGAGTTGGAGGATCTAAACCCTCTCTCTCGGGCTTTAAAAACTTTCTCTTGGGCCTTCCATTCCGGATGAAAATTATGGTCCTTCGACTTTTTTTTTCTTGGAGATCATTCTTTCATTCCCTTAGTCTTACTGTTGTAGAGCCCTTAAATTTCATTTGGAAACCCTTCAATTTCATTTACAAATCTTCTGATCTTTGCGGGGTTAAAATATTTGCTTGGTTGGTTTTTCATAGGAGGCTTAATACTTGTGAAGTGGTTCAGTGAAAGAATCCCTATTTGTTTCTTCTTCTACATGGTGTTTCATGTGTAAAAGTGCAGAGGGATCATCTGGCTTGTTCCTGGAAATTTGTGCCCGTCATGATTTACTTTTTATAGATAAACTTGTGGGTTTGGTTCTTTTGGATCAAGATGGCTAGAGTTTTGTGGAAGGGCATTGTCATCTCTCTGTTTTGGATGATTTGGGGGAGGGAGACGAGGTAGTGGATTTGTCAGCTTCTATACTTTATAATGGCTTTGCTTTTTCTTTGATTATTTTGAATTGGAAGGACGCATCGGGGAGCTGATTGTATGTTTTGTTGTGTTCCTTTTGTTTGTGGTGTTGCCACTTATATCATTTCTGTTAGCTTTGTTTTGCTTTATGTTTGTGTGGACTTCTTGCCTTGACTCTTATTTTTTAAAAAAAAAGGTTGGTTAAGCATAGGGTTAGAACAGTTTTTAAACTTGTTAGAAAGAGAGTTGTAGAAGACTAGAAGGATAACTTTCGAACGGTGGTAAGTATTTAATGGCCAGATGTGTTTGTGATGTTACGTTATGGATTTTTTTTTCGAACTTATTCTAGGATGGATGGTTGGGATGTTGTCAAGGTGGAGATTGATATTTCAAGGAATTTTGATGTTGATAGCAGTTTATACCAATGTAAAGCTTCTGTAGATGAGGGCTAGAAAGTGGACTTCTTGGAATATTGGTGACAGTGGGATGGTATTTTTAAAATTTTCTTGAAAAGGCTAATGACCATTCTAGTTGAGATCTCTTGGATTTGTTAGGAGAAAGACAAGATTCAGTGCCAGTTGGGCAACATAAACAAGGGGTGTAATAGAAATTTTTCCTTATGAATATTTAAGAAAAATACACCTAGAAATTTGAACCTTCAGAGCTTTAAGGCAAGAACATGCATTGTCATTTTGTTCGCGTTGGCAGTGAATGTTTGTTGATGTGTCTATTTGGTTTTTTTGGGTTAATTATGGCTGACTAGGAAGTTGTGTTGTTCTACATCCATGTAGTGTTTCATTGATAATACAAAGATATACTTTTCAGTAGCGCTCTTTATCGATTTTCTCCCTTCTGCTAGCTTGTGGTATTTGGGCACCTTTAAAGCTAACACTTGGTTGAGGGAAATGATGGCTACACCAGACAAAACAGGATTAAGTAGAGGTGATGGTTCGTCTTTGGGACCTTCTCAGCCAACCTCTAAAATTCCTCCCACTGCGTATATGGAACATATTTTTCTACAGATTATTGCCCATAAATTGAATGGGGAAAACTTCCTACAATGGCTCACTTGGTTCAGATGGTATTTGGATGATACGATTGCTAAACTCGAGACCATGGATCCAACTTATCAAAAGTGGGAAGTCCAAAATTCAATGTTAATGGCTTGGCTTATGTAATCGATGGAGGATAGCATAGGCAATATCTATTTGTTTTACACTACTGCAAAGGATATATGGGATGGAGCAACTCTTGCTTATTCTGATCTGCAAGATTCCTTTAAGTGTTTGAACTGTGCAATCGTGCTCAGATTTGAAACTGGGGGAGCAAACTGTCACCCAATATTTTGATTCCCTCAAGAAAGTTTGGCAGGAACTAGATGTGTTCAACCAACTTGCATGGAAAGATCCAGAAGGTGGTGTCATGTACAATAAGTTGTTAGCAAGAGATCGTGTGTATGGTTTTTTGGTGGGACTCAATAAAGATTTGGATGAAGTACGAGGCCGTCTCTAGAACCAAACTAGTTCCCTCCATTGACGAGGCATTTGTTGAAGTAGTTGTGAGGAAAGTCACAAGCATGTCAGGCTCGGCAATTCCCATGACTTTGTCTCTTTGGGTGTCGACAACTCAGCTCTAGTCAAGAGTGACTCACGTTTTGATAATAAAAAGGCACATGCTTGGTGCAATCATTGCCAGAGGCCGCACCACACCAAAGGGACTTGTTGGAAGATGCATGGGAAACTTGCAAATTGGGTTCCAAATAAGTCCCAAGGATGTGATGGAAAGGGCTCCATGCTACAAACGATTCGAAACAAGAGAAACAAGGCCAACTGATCATCTTTTCTAAGGCTCAAATGAAGCAACTTTGCAGGGTGGAATCTAGAACTCAAATATCTAGCTCCTCTCATATGGCACAAAAATATATGACGTTGATCGCTTCTAGTAGTCTAACTAAAAAAGAGAGCCATGGATCGAGTTTGGAACATTTGATCATATGATTGGCTATGGAAATTTTTTTTCATCATATATTTTGAGTCCTAGTAACCATCGAGTTAAAATAGCAAATAGATTACTCGATAGTTGCATGAATTGGTACTATTAAAATAAGTTCAAATCTAGTTCTTCGTGTGGTTAAATTATCCTCTAATCTCCTATCAATTAGCAAGATCACCAGGACCTTGACTCTGTGGTCAACTTCTCATCCTCTATGCTTTTTAGATTGGATTTCTAGTGGAGGATTGGCAAAGCTAAGGAATATTCTGGGCTCTATTATTTTGAGAATCATTCTTCTGTGGGCAGCCATGTGCGAATGGTAGCAGGTGACTTGTCTTTCTCTAGAAAATAAATAATGTTGTTGCATTGTAGGCTAGGGCATCCGAGTTTCTTGTATTTGAAACATCTATTTCCTTTTGTTTAGAAATAATGATTCATTTCAGTGTGAGGTTTTTTAGCTAGCAAAACGTAGGCGTGTCTCTTGTCTCAATAGTATAGGGCATCCAAACCATTTGCGTTAATCCACAGTGATGTTTGGGGTTTGTTTTGTGTTCAAAACATATCTAATAAAAGATGATTTGTTACATTTATTGATGATCATAAACATGTTTGTTGGGTGTATCTTCTAAAAGAAAAATCGAAAGCTGAACAAGTTTTTTGAGTGTTTTCATTCCCTGATTAAAACTCAATACAATTCAAATATTCAAATTTTACGTATTCATAATGGAACTGAATATCTTAGTTTAATTATTGAAGACTTTCTTGTTAAAAACAACTTAATTCATCAAAGTTCTTGCGTAAATACACTGCAACGAAAAGATATTTCTAAAAGAAAGAATCGCGATCTTTTAGAAGTTGCTCATTCATTGATGTTCACTTCAAATGTTCCAAAGTCTTTTTGGGGCGGTTCAATTCTTGCTGCATGTTACTTAAGCAATCGTATGCCTACTCGAGTCCTACAATATCAAACTTCATCAAGTTGTCTTTCATAATACTTTACTGAGCCTAAAACGTTCACCGACTTAGATTTGAAAGTGTTCAGTTAGCATTCGTACGTGTTTATGATCAGAACCGGTGAAAGTTAGATCCTTGGTCTAACAAATGTGTTTTTGGGTTACTCGTCCACTGAGAAAGGGTATATATGTTATTCCCTTGAAAAACGCAGGTATTTTGTGTTTAGAGATGTTATGCTTTTTGAAAATCAATCCTTTGTTTCAAAAATCATCTTCAAGGGGAGATTTTCAGTCGTGTAGACAATTTTTGGGAAATTCCATATTCAAATTATCAAGAAAATCATTTAAATTCAAATGTCGAGGAATGAGAATATTTTCGGGATTTTTCACTACCAAATTACGATTCTTTATCTATTGAAATCCTACCCAAAAAAAAACTAAAAATCTAGCCTCAGACCCTTGAAAGCTTGTCACTTTGAATTATTGAAAATCGTCTTGAAAACCTGTCACTCAATTGTTGAAAATTCGACGTCCTCATCCATTGGAAATTCATCTCCAAATTCTGTGGAAGAGAATCTACTTGTTTTGTCCAAGGAGTCCAATCTATAGTCAACAAATTCTGGGGAAACAGCTTTACAAAATTCAGATTTGAAAGATTTAAACCCTCTAAATTTTGTCTTAGATTTAATTATTCCATTGTCTATTTTGTCTTCACAACTCAAGGAAATTCGAAACAAAAAATTTAATTAGCCAAATCTCACTCCTAGTGAAAATTCAAAAATTGTTTAAAAAACAAAAGAATTCCAATCAGCGTGTGGCTAACGACAAGAGAGGATCACTTTAGGCGTTTGACCGTGTCTACCCACTAAAAAAGTATTTGAAAAAGTTAGAGAATCAAAAAATTCCTAACTGCCAAAAATCCAATCGAGAGTCTGGTGAAACCACCAACTTAGCTAAACTTGACATTATGATTGCCGTAAGAAAAGGAACAGGGTCCTGCACCAATCACCCCATGTCTTAACTATATAGCACATTCTGTTCGTGGCTAATGTGGCAGGAATAGATATTCCAACCATAGTAAAGGAGGCATGGAAGGACTCTAAATGGAGGGAAGACATTTTGGAGGAAATGATGGCACTCGAAAAAAGTGTATGTGGGAGATTGCCAATAGAATATCAGGGGCTTTCCTAGCCACTATAGTTTTGTTTTGTTTTCTTCTTTGTCTTAAAAAAGGGTGGATTTGCTTCACCTATGAGATGAGAATTTCTACCAATTCTTCTTTTATTCATCAAAGCTCATCCCAATCTCCGTCGAGATTACTGCCTTAGTCCTGTCCTGTCATCTGTATAATGGGGTTCGTCATTTATTGACGGATTTTTGTTTTGGGGATTTATCTTTCTTAAAATTGGAAGAAAAAGATTGAAATAACTGTTCAAAATATCACCTATACCTTTGAGATTAAAAAAAAAAAATGGATTTTCTTGTGAAATGTTTATTATTATTTTATTAGCGTTGATAGCTCTCTTCTTTAAAGCTTATGCCGTAGAGTTCAAAAGCCACTAGGAAAATTACAAGAGGTTTCGAGTGGGTGTTCTGATAGGAGCCCATTTCATACTGGGTCTATATTAATTGCCATAAACCCATGGGTAAAACTAACCCCTAAAAAAGGGGCTTGTAGAGGGAGGAAGTCCATAGGTTTATAAGCCGCCAACCAATCTTATACTTGGTTGATGTGGGATCGTAACACACCACCACGCTTCTGAAACTAATGTCCATGATGGCCCACTTTGGCCTATCCAACTCGTCCCTTCCACAACGGAGGCCTAGTGTGGGCCTTAGCTTTGATACCAATTGATAGGTGCCCATCCCATAATGGGCCCATAACAATTACCACAAACCCATATGTAGAAATCACCCCTAAAAGCTGGCTTGTAGGGGGAGGGAGCTCATATGTTTATAACCCACCAAACAAACCCATACTTGGTTGATGTGGGATCATTACATGTTCACTTTAAAATACTAGGTAGATGGGTCAATGGAGTGCAGCAAGGCAAGATTAGTAGCAAAGGGCTATACTCAAACATTAGATTGACTATTAGGGCACATTCGTCATGGTAGCAAAGATTAACATTGTTCGAGTTCTCTTATCACTAGTAGCCAGCCTAGATTGGCCACTTCAACAATTTATCGGAACTGCGATATGGAAGAAGAGGTATATGTAGAATTACCTTAGGGATTCGATAAGGAAGGTAAAGATGATAAGGTGCATCGATTAAGGAAATCTCTTTATAGCCCGAAGTAATCTTCAAGAGCATGGTTTAATCGTTTCACAAGAGCAATGCGACAAGAGTTCAAACAAGCTCACTCCGTTCATACATTGTTTTATAGGCATAAAAATGGAAGAGTAACCATCTTAATTGTTTGTGTTAGACATAATGTTGACAGGAGATGACAAGATTGAGACGGAGAGATTGAAGAAAAAATTAGCAGATGAGTTTGAAATAAAAGATTTGGGAAGATTGTTATATTTTCTTGAAATGGAAGTAGCAAGAAATCAAAACGGAATTTTTGTATCACAATGGAAATATGTGTTGGATCTTCTCAAGGACCCTAGGATGATGGGTTGCAAATTTGTAGATACTCCGATGGATCCAAACTTGAAGTTGGGGTTCAATTCAACAAGTAATTTGGTTGATAAAGGCAGATACCAACGGTTGGTGGGGGAATTAATTTATTTGTTGCATACTAGGCCAGACATTGCCTTTGCGGTAACTTGTATAAGCCAGTTTATACGTGCACCGTTATATGATCACATGGCGGTAGCCTACTGTATCCAAAGGCATTGGGAGGGAACCTTGGAACCCTTGTTGGGGCTTGGCTTTTTTTTTTTTTTTTTTAAAGAATAGAAGAAAGAAAGGTTGCAAACCAGTAGATACTTCAATGGATCCAAACCTCAAGTTGTGTTCAATTTAAAGTAATCTAGTTGATAAAGGCAGATATCAACGGTTAGTGAGGAAGCTAATTTATTTGTCCAATACTAGGCCAGACATTGCGTTTGCGAAAACTTCTATAAGCCAGTTTATGTATGCACTGTCTGAAGGTCACATGGAGGCAGCCTATTGTATCCTAAGGTACATGGAGGGAACGCTTGGTGGGGGCTTGTTTTCTAAGAAAATAGGAGTGTTTGAGATCTTCACCAATGTGGATTGGGCTGGATCTGACAATGATAGAACATCTACTTTCTAGTATTGTTTATTTGTTTGGGGCAATTTGGTAACTTGGAGAAGCAAGAAACAAGCCTTGGTGGTGAGAAGTAGTGCTAAAGCAGAATTGAGATCAGTGGCACATGGTGTTTGTGAGTACTATGGTTAAAGATGCTATTAGAAGAATTAAAAATGATAGTAATGACACCGTAGAAGGTCTATTGTGACAACACGGTGGCTATTAGTAGTTTCCATAATCTTGTACATCATGATAGGACAAAACGTGTTGAAGTTGATCGAAATTTTATCAAGAAAAAAATTGATAGTGGTGTGATTTGTATGACATGTTTCAACTTCAAAACAAACAATAGATCTGCTAACAAAAGTGCTATTTAAACTAGTATTTGAAAGATTGGTAGCCAAGCTAGGAATGTATAATTGTATAGTCCAGCTTGAGGGGAGTGTTGACGTGTTTGGTTTTTTTGAGTTAATTACTGACTAGCAAGTTCTGTGTTGTCCTGCATTCTAGGAAAGGAGTTTAGTTTGTTACACTTTTTTTTCTCTCTTGTTTAGTTTGTGTCCTTGAGTTTCTATATGAAGATTTGAGAGGAATTGAAGAATATTTTGAGAGAGATTGAAGAATATTTTTTCTTATTCATTCAAACGTATGTACAACAGTATATATAGGACTGGAAATCAAAAAAATTAGTTCACTAACCTAGGGATAGAGCTGAGATACAGCTAATAGATCTACAAATTTGAATCCTAGGAAATCAGATAATCAGCTATCCAAATCCCAAATTTGCAACTTATACAACTCAGCAGATCACAAGAAAATTATTTCCTAATTTTCGAGAATCAAATCTTAGAAATTTTACACTCCCCCTCAAGCTGGGTGATACATATTTAATCATTTTCAGCTTGGAATTCAGCTCTTCAAAGGTGGTTCGAGGTAATGCCTTGGTGAGCACATCTACAATTTGATGACAAGTTGGTGTATATAGGATGTCCACAATTTTCCCATCAACCTCTCTTTGATGAAATGTCGATCAATTTCTACGTGTTTGGTTTGGTCATGATGAACTAGGTTTTTGGTAATACTTAAAGTAGCTTGATTGTCGCAATACATGTTGATAGGTTCAGTGGTTGTGATTCCTAGTTCATTGAGTAGTCTTCTTAACCATATTCCTTTACAAATTCTATGAGCCATTGCTCTAAGTTTAGTTTCTGCACTGTTTTGAGCGATTAACTGTTTCTTACTTTGCCATGTTACAAGGTTCCCCCACACAAATGTACAGTATCTAGTGGTAGACTTGCGATCAACTGTAGAGCCTGCCTAGTCAGCATCTGTAAAGACTTCAATTTTCCTGTTGGGATTTTTACTAAAGTACAGTCCTTTTCTTGGTGTCATTTTGAGATACCTAAGTATTCGATAGACTGCCTCTGTGTTCAAGTAGGTCAGTTCATGAATTGACTTACGACACTCACGGAGAAACCAATATTTGGTCTATCGTGGGATAGGTAATGAGTTTTCTTACTAGTCTTTGATAGCGGCCTTGGTCCATAGGTGTAGAGTCTTCTTTAATTCCAAGCTTCACTGTTGAGTCCATGGGAGTTTCAGCTGGCTTACATCCTATCATTTCAGTTTTTTTGACAAGATCGAGTACATATTTCCTCTAAGAGACAAAGATTCCTTTCCTTGTCCGGGCCACTTCCATTCCTAGGAAATATTTGAGATTTCCTTGGTATTTGATCTCAAATTCCCTGGCTAGGAGTTCCTTGAGTTTATTTGTTTCTATTGTAGAATTGTCTGTCAAAACAATATCATCTACGTACACAATTAGAACAACTATTTTTCCAGTGGGAAAATGCTTGATGAAGAGCGTGAGGTCTATTTGGCATTGATTATACCCATATCTCTTCAAGACTTTGGAAAACCTATTGAACCATGCATGTGGAGACTGTTTTAGTACATACAAGGACTTCTTAAGTTTGCAGACTCTGTTGGTTGTAGCAGGAGATTCAATCCCAGGAGGAATGTCCATATAGACTTTTTTTTTTAAGATCACCGTTGAGAAATGCATTCTTGACATCTAATTGGTAAAAAGGCCAATCCAAGTTAGATGCTAAAGAGAGGAGAACACGAACGGTGTTGAGTTTTCCTATAGGTGCAAATGTTTCCTGGTAGTCAATCCCATATGCTTGAGTGAATCCCTTAGCCACGAGGTGAGCCTTGAATCTTTCCACACTTCCATCTGCTTTGTGTTTGATTGTAACAATCCATTTACACCTAACAACTCGTTTTCCTGGTGGCAATTCCTGAGAGCTCCTAAGTCTTGTTTTTCTCTAATGCACTAATTTCTTCAAGGATAGCTGCCTTCCATTCAAGTATCTGAATAGCTTCATGAACGAAATTGGGAACCTGTACTTGATCAACATCGTTGATAAAGGCCTTATAACAAGGTGAGAGACTTTTATAGGAAGCAAAGTTGTATATTGAGTGGTTTGTACAATATCTTACACCTTTTCTTAGAGCAATTGGCCAATTTAGGTCATCAAAAACCGGCTTAGTAATATGTGGTTCAGAGATTTTACCTTGGGAACTGTCAGGATGGCCTGTACTCGGGTTGGACTTCTGGACTGGCTCAAGATATGCTCGGTTGTCTGTTCCCTCGAGTTCTTCTCCTAGAATAGACACGAAAATACTGTTTGGTGCAGGGGAATCGTGATTTCTGTTGGTAGAGGCGTTGAGGGTTCAATGGGATCATTAGCAGCATTTTGAGGTTCAATTTGAGACAGACTCACTCTCGGGAAATTGAGGGATATGGTCTGACATAGAATTTGTGGGAATTACTGAAGGTTCAAATGAAGTAGGTGATTGAGTGAGAATGCTATTCCAAAGTTGGTATTCATTGACTATGTTCTCCCCCTTAATGGTAGGTTTGGGATAGTATGGATGTTGTTCAAGGAAGGTAACATCCATCGTATTGTAGGACCGTCCTGTGATGGGAGAGAAACATTTGTATCCTTTCTGGCTTGGTGAATACCTTAAGAATATGCATTTGATGGCTCTGGGATCAAGCTTTCCTCTATGGTGCACATGAACATAAACAGGACATCCAAACACTTTTAAGGGAATGGTAGACAATTCTTAAATGTGGGTATAGCTCAAGGAGGGTACTGGTAGGTGTTTTGAAATTTAGAACACGAGAAGGCATCCTATTAATAAGATAGGTAGCTGTAAGTACAGCTTCCCCCCAGAATTGTTTAGGAACATGAGTAGTGAATATGATAGATCTGGCTGCCTTGAGAAGATGCCTATTTTCCCTTTTACCTACCTCGTTTTGTTGATGTGTGTCAACACAAGAGCTGAGGTGAACAATCCCATGACTTGACAGATAATCACTAAGAGTTGAAGCAAAATATTCCCTCGCATTGTCAGTTTTCAGCACTTGGATTTTTGTTTGAAATTGGGTTTGGATCATGGCATTGAAATTTTTAAGTATCTGGCCTGTTTTACATTTTTCTTTCATGAGAAATAACCAAGTGATTCGAGTATGATCATCCACAAATGAAATGAACCGACGCGTTCCTGTTATGTTTTTGATTCGAGAAGGTCCCCAAATATCGAGTGAATTACTGAGAAGGGATGTGATTCTTTATATCGAAGTTTGGGACGTAAGTTTCTGACATGCTTTGAAAGTTGACAACACTTCACATTGAAATTGCTTTGAATTTTTATTTCTGAATAATGAAGGGAAAAGTTTTTCAAAATACAAGAAATTAGGATGACCTTGGCGATAGTGATTTAATACGATCTCACCATCGTTATTGGAACCAAGGCTTGACAACATTATTTTGACACTGAATCTCTGACACAACTTGGTGGACTTGTTTTTTGGAAGGGTCTTCATTTTTGAGGAGATAAAGTCCCGAGCACTCTCTAGCACTGTCAATCGTCTTCCTCGAATCTAAGTCCTGAAATTCACAAATGTTATGAACAAATTTAGCCACAATTTTCATCACGGGTGAGTTTAGTAACTGATAAGAGATTACAATCAAGAGTTGGAACAACAAGAACAGAGTTGAGAATAAGAGAGTTTGAAATTTTGGTTGAACCGATCCTTGTTACTTTGGATACAGATCCATTGGCAATTCTAACAATGTGTCCTTGTTGGCAGGTTTTAAGGTTCATAAGAAGAGAGGCATCACCCGTCATGTGGTCTGAGGCACCTAAATCGACAATCCATGGTCTCTTAATTTGCTTCACATTAAGAGCTTTGAGAATATTACCTGATTGAGCTAATGTTGTAGACGATGTTGGAGTTGGCAAGGACTGTCCGAACTTCTGGAGAAGTTCAATATGCTCTTTGCTAAACAGATTGGTTTTGGTTTTGGTTTTGGTTTTGGTTGTGGTTATGCCATTAGTTGTGGAGGTAGCATTTTCGTGACTCTCTTTGTTGTTTTGTCGTGGTTTCTAGTTCGTCGGCTTGCCATGGATCTTCCAACAGTTGTCTCTAGTGTGTCTGGGTTTACGGCAATGATCACTCCAAGGTCTTCCTTTTCGGGGCCGATTGCCATCAGTTTGAGATTGTTGGAGTCGTTGAACAGCAAGTGCAGACCCTTCTTCGATTGCTGGAGTGGCAGATGGTGAGCCCATCATGACTTTCTTACAACTCTCCTCTCGACGAACTTCAAAGAAGGCTTCGCGGATGCTTGGCAGTGGTTTTGTCCCCAAAATTCTTCCTTGCACTTCGTCGAGTTCTTTGTTTGAGTCCCAACAAAAATTTGTACACTCGCTTCTTTTCAACGATTTGTTTGTGCAATAATTCATCTCTAGTACACTTCCACTCAAAGGTTTCAAAAAGATTTAACTGCTGCCAATATAGTGTGAGAGAATTAAAGTATTGAGTGACTGAGGATTCACCTTGTCGAAGGTCATGAAGGATGCTTTCTGCCTCAAACAATTCGGATGTATTTTCAAAGCTGGAATAGGTTTCTTTGGCAGCGTCCCATATTTCCTTGGCAGTTTTGTAGAGAAGAAAGTTCTCTCCAATCTCGTTCACCATGAAATTTATTAGCCAAGACATCACCATGTTATTTTCAGATTTCCATGCTTTGAATTTAGGATCATCTTTGTTCGGGGTTGCAGCTACACCGGTAAGGTAATCATCCTTTCCTTTTCCACTTACGAACATCATGACGAATTGTGACCATTGAAGATAATTGTGCCCATTTAATTTGTGACCACTAATGGGCGGATTGTTGCTCTCGGTTTCTCCATTTGAGCCTGTAATGGCTGTTTTAGAATTGGAGGTGATTTTCGATGAAGAGCTGGTGGCCATACTGTATTTTGTCATGAGAGGAGATTCGTCTTAGAACAGCTCTAGTACCATGAAGATTTGAGAGGAATTGAAGAATATTTTGAGAGAGATTGAAGAATATTTTTTCTTATTCATTCAAATGTATGTACAGCAGTATATATAGGACTGGAAATCAGAAAAATTAGTCCACTAACCTAGGGATACAGCTAAGACAGCTAACAGATCTTCTACAAATCTGAATCCTAGTAAATTAGGTAATCAGCTATCCAAATCCCAGATTTGCAGCCTATACAACTCAACAAATCACAAGAAAATTATTCCCTAATTTTTGAGAATCAAATCTCAGAAATTTTACACTATGCATACCAATATGTGCAGCGTTTCATTGATAATACGGAGATATTTTTCAATAGTGCTCTTTATTGATTCTCTTCCTTGTGTTAGTTTTAATGTTTTAAGTGGACTCGTGGATGGCCTGTGGGAGTTGTAGAAAATTAAGGGATTTGTCCGAAGCAAAGATTAAATTATTGTGCATATGACAAATATTATCAAGTTATTCATATTTTCTCATACATATGTGTGTGCATTTATACGTCACGTATTTTGTTTGATGGATTTTTTTTCTCATACATGTTTGGCAATTGCTTTGGTAGTCTTCAACTTTTAACAAAAGTGAGCATTTGGTCTCAACTTTTTCATTTTCTATTTAACTGATCCAAACATCTGATTTTAGTTGTTGAGGGACAATTTAATGGTCATCTGTTGAGTTAGCTTCACGTGAGTGATACATGACGACTTTGGTAAGGGTCTTTTTGTAAGATACCTAATATGTTTTAAGAAATAAAAATTGAAACATAAAAAACTGTGGAATTATATGGAAATCTTCTTGCTGATTGTATGGAAGTATATGAAAATCTTCTTCCTGATTGTAATCTTCTGGATTGAGAGGAAGTTTTGTTTCCTAAAATGATTTGATAAGCTTTTTAGGAGATTTGGTAGGATAATTTAGCTGTAAATTTGTAGGAGAATAATCAGCTGTAAATGAGCAGGATAATTAGCTGTTAATGAGTTAGGATGTATTTTCTTTCTTTTTTTTTTTTTTTTTTTTAACTCAAGGAGGACACGGTTTTGCCTCTTATATATATGTATTGCTACACAGTTTTAGAGCAGTGGAAAATTATTTTTTGTCACTTTCCACATGGTACCAGAGCCTTCTCTGACTACCCAAAAATCCTAGGGCTAAAAATTGCAGTTCATACGCCTCATACCTGATTAGAGCCATCTTTTGAACCCTTGTTTCTTCATCCAACTTTCAAGTCTGAAATGGATGCTTCAACGCCGATGGAGACTGCAATCACCACAACCAGCATGAGATAATTTCGTCCACTCCATGCACACCAAGTGAAGGAATGGAAGTCAATCTCATCACTGGTCATAAGTTGAACGGCAATAATTATCTGCAATGGTCCTATTCCGTCGTGATGTTTATTGGCGAAAAGGGAAAAGACGATTATCTCATTGGAATAGCAAAGAAACCCAAGGAGGACGAGCAAAAATTCAAAATCTGAAAATTGGAGAACAATATGGTAATGTCACAGCTAATTAATTTTACGAGAAATGAGATTGGAGAAAATTTTCTCCTTTATGAGACCGCCCATGAAATTTGGGAAGCTGCTAGAGAAACGTATTCTAGTATTGAGAATACATATGAACTCTTTGGAATAAGAAGTAGGCTTCATGATCTACGCCAAGGAGATCAAACCGTCACTCAATATTTCAATTCTCTCAACCGTTTGCGGCAACAACTCGACAAAGTTTGAAGAGCTTGAATGGCACTGTTCTGAAGACCGAAACAGATACAGGTTGATTGTTGAAAAGATGCATATTTATAAGTTTCTTATTGGCCTCAACAAGAACCTGGATGATGTACGAGGGAGGATACTTGGCACCAAACCTCTTCCAAGCATTTGTCAAGCTTTCTCAGAGGTTAGACTTAAAGAAAGCAGAAAAGATCATGATGGGATCAACTTCATTCTCAAACAGCACAGAAATTCTGATCTTGCAGCACGAGCCATACCAAAAAATCCCTCCCATGCAGCAAGAGTTTTCAATGTCTAAGGAATAGATAATAAGCCGAAGAAAGGTTGCCCTTCGCGTGACCATTGTTGAAAACCAGGACACACAAGGGAGACATGTTGGCATATTCATGGAAGGCTAGCAGATTTGAGACCTGCTCGAGATAGAGAGAGTTGAGGAAATCAAGTTTCAATATGAGAGACCTCCACAGTAGCCAAACCAAACCTATTCAGCAAAGAACAACTTGAATTACTTCAAAAGATGTTCGGGTAACAATCAGTTTCACAACCTACCATAGGTACTGGGTCTGTTGCACAAAAAGGTAATTGTTCAATTGCTTTGCACACCACAAAAGAAAATTCAAAACTGTGGATTGTGGATTTAGGAGCATTTGACCATATGACTGGAGATGCAACAATTTTCTCAACATTTAGCCCTTGTCGAGAAAATTGGACTGTTAGAATAGCATATGGTTCTCTCTCAAGAGTAGCAGGAACTAGCTCTGAGATTATTTCAAAGAAGTTAACTCTTTGATCAGTTCTTTTTGTGCCTATGTTGGATTACAATTTATTGTCTGTTAGCAAACTCACTCGAGATCTCAGCTGTGTTGCTAATTTTTTCCTTGATTTGTGCAAATTTTAGGTCTTGGATTTGGAGAGGACGATTGACAGTGCTAAACTTAGCTCGGGACTCTACTTTCTTAAGATTGTAGATTCTCCCAATGGACAAGTTTAAGATACTAGTTGTTTGGTAACTACCGGTGAAAGTCAACAAAGTTTTTTATCTTCAGTTGTTGAGTCAAATAATAAAAGTGCTATCATGTTGTGGCACTTTAGTCTTAGTCATCCCAATTTTTTGTCTCAAAAAGTTGTTTCCTTCATTATTCAAGACTAAAAATGTGTCAACTTTTCATTGTGAAATTTGTCAGTTGTCAAAACATGTTTGAAACACATTTCCTCCTCAACTATATAAAATATCACATTCTTTTTCCATGATTCATAGTGACATATGGGGACCATCTAGAATAAACAATATCACAGGTTCAAGATGGTTCATATCATTCATTGATGATCATACTTAACTCACATGGGTATTTCTTATGAAAGAAAAATCTGAGGCCTGTCAGATATGCAAAATTTCCATTCCATGATCCAAACACAATTTCAAACTCAAATCCAAATCCTGAGGACAGATAATGCTTCAGTACTTTCACTCACTTCTTGGGGAGTACTTGAGAAAGGAGGGTATAGTATATTAGAGTTCTTGTGTTGACAAACCTCAACAAAATGGGGTCGCTGAAGAAAAAATAGGCACCTATTAGAAGTTGCTTGATCACTTAGGCCCTCTTCAAATGTCCCTAAACATTATTAGGGGGACTCCATTCTTACAGCAACCTATCTAATAAATCGGATGCCATCCCGAACTCTAATGTACAACACCCCGTGTCAAATTCTACTACAAACCTATCCTCAAACTTGTATTCTCAGCTCCATTCCACAAAAAGTCTTTGGTTGTAATGCTTTTGTTCATGTTCATCAAAATAACTAAGGAAAACTTGATTCTAGAGCATTAAAATGCATTTTCCTTTGATATTCATCCCACCAAAAAGGATACAAATATTACTCGTCACGAAAATACTACAATTCCATGGATGTCACCTTCTTCGAAAATCAACCTTACTATCCCAAAACAGCCATTCAGGGGGAGCATGACACATCTGAATCTCAGTTTTGGGATTTCGTAGAAGAAAGCCTTCTTTAACATAGATTGTGCGACCTCAAGTTTCCCTCGTTCCCTCTAGAGTCTTGAGTCTCAAATCTCATTCTTTGTTCTATCTTAGGATCCATCCTTTGTTCTACTAGTCCAAGATACAGTTGAGTCAAACAGTCTTCCACCTAGTCTTCCTTAAAAAGATACAGTCGCCCATCTAGACACTTCTTTAAACGGAGTAGATACATCACAACTAGAGCACAATGGTGAACTTTGTGTCTATTCAAGGAGAAGAAAAAATCACAAGGAAGTAGAGAAACAAGCTGTAGTTGAGCAAAGCCATGAGTCGAAACCAAATCCAAGAGCCGAAGACAATGCACAAGGTAACACTCAATCTGATCCTTCTCATAGTGAGTCATCTGAGGATGATTTAGCTTGGCCTATAACACTTCGCAAAGGGGTGAGGTCGTGTACAAAGCATCATATTTGTAACTTTGTGTCATATGAGAGATTATCACCAGCTGTTCAGGTGTTTGTGACAAATCTTGACAAAGTGCAGATTCCAGCCAATATGCAAGAAGCACTAAAGTTGTCCAAATGGAAGGCTGCAGTTCTAGAAGAAATCCATGCTCTTAAGAACAACAACAAATGGGAAGTCATTGATCTACCCGCCTGGAAGAAAACAATTGAATGTAAATGGGTTTTCACAGTCAAATATAGAGAAGATGGGAGCATTGAGAGATACAAAGCTAGACTGGTTGCTTAAGGCTTCATCCAATCATATGGGATTGATCATCAAGAATACACCTGTAGCTATTACTGTTCGAGTTCTTCGTTCACTTGCTACAAATCTTGATTGGACTCTCAATCAACTTGATGTTAAGAATGCATTCTTGAATGGGAATTTCAAAGAGGAAGTTTACATGGACATCCCACCGGGTCTAGAATCAGAGTTCAACACTTATAAGGTATGCAGATTGAGAAAATCTCCATATGGTCTCAAACAATCTTGTAGAGCTTGGTTTGAAAGATTCACCCAGGTTGTGAAGAAACACGGATATACAAAATGTCAGACTGATCACACGTTCATTAAGCACTCAAAAATTGGGAAGATAGCTGTGCTTATAGTTTACATGGAGGACATGATAGTGACAGGAGATCATGTGGAGGAGATACAATATTTGAAGGTGGTCTTGGCCAAAGAATTTGAGATTTAAGGATCTTGGCAATCTCAAATATTTCCTTGGAATGGAAGTAGCTCAATCACATAATGGAATCACAGTGTCATAGCGAAAATATGTTTGATCTTCTCAAGGTAACATGAATGCTTGGTTGGAAACCGGCAAAGACTCCTATGGATTCAGCGGCAAAGCTTGGTAATTCGGAAGAAAATGCTCCAGCGGATAAGGGAAGGTATCAACGCTTGGTAGGGAAGCTAATATACTTGTCACATACAAGACCAGATATTGGCTTTTCAATAAGCATTGTCAGTCAGTACATGAATGATCCTAGAGAAGTGCACATGGAAGCAGTCAATGGAATTTTGAGATAACTGAAGCTAACATCGGGTCAAGGATTATATTTTAAAAAAGGACCAAAAAGGGATGTCGAAGTATTCAGTGATGCAGATTGGGCTGTCTCCATAATTGATAGACGATCTATTTCTGGTTACTGTTCTTATGTTTAGGGAAATTTAGTAACCTGGTGCAGCAAGAAACAGTCGGTGGTATCAAGAAGCAATGCAGAAGCAGAGTTTTGGGCAATGGCTCATGGAGTTTGTGAAGGAATAGGGGCCAGAAGGCTACTCAAGGAATTGAAGATTCCAATTGAAGAGACTGAAGATATTTTGTGATAATCAATCAGCGATCAGCATTGCAAAGAATCTTGTCCATCATGGTAGGACTAAACATGTGGAGATTGATCGACACTTAATCAAAGAGAAGATTGAAGAAGGAATTATCAAATTACAGTATACTCCCCCTAGTCAACAAATAGCATATAGTCTCACCATGGCCCCACCTAGGAAGAACTTCGAAGATCTATGTAATAAGCTCGGCATGATGAACATTCACTGCCCAGCTTGAAGGGGAGTGTGGAATCATATGAAAATCTTCTTCTCGATTGTGATCTTCCTGATTGAGAGGAAGTTTTGTTTCCTAAAATGATTTGATAAGTTTTTTAGGAGATTTGGTAGGATAATTTAGCTATAAATGTAGGAGAATAATCAGCTGTAATGAGTAGGATAATTAGCTGTTAATGAGTTAGGATTTTATTTTCTTTTTTTTTTTTTTTTTACTCAAGGAGGACATGGTTTTGCCTCCTATATATATGTATTGCTATTGCTGTACACAGTTTTAGAGCAGTGAAAAATCATTCTTTTCATCACTTTCTACAAAAACAATAAAAAAGAAAAAAAGAAATAACATTTAATATATGTTATTAAAAGTCATATCTACTTTCACAAGAAAATAAAAAATCTCCACTCAAAAAAAAAAAAAAAAAAAAAAAAAAAAATCTCCCCTCTATCAAGACTTGATTTAAGTTTGATTTGCAATATAAACCACTTTATCAACATAAATCCTAGATTGAAGTCCCATACTCTTAATTAGATTGTTGTGCAGACTTGTAGCTTTACTGGATAATATGCACAAACTAAATTGGATGAAGCAGCAAATTTATGGTATGAGTTTTTAGTATTATGCTGAAGATGGTTGTGGGACTTATTGATCCATTTTCCAAATGACTGAAACGAATTAGACCCCCTGATTGGATGACAAAATTCCCGCTTGGTGACTTTGTTCAAGCACTGCTGGTTAAGGAGACCGGACTAGACTTACAAAGGGAAAGCTTTTTATTAGGCTTAGGGATGAGAATGAGGGGATCCCTGGACCAATCCCACTATTTTTAGGAACGGCTAAAACAAGAATTTGAGTGGCATTTGTGAATACTAGTCAACTTATGGCTTTATATAGTTAAATGAACCTTAAGACGAAAATGTGATTTTTCGTAGTTGAATTGTGGTTATGACACTTCAAAAAGACAAAAAAAAGAAGAAGAAAGAATTGTGATTATTACGTTTGAAGCTTTGTACTATCAAGTTACTCGCATCATGGGCCCCCTTTTGCATGAAACATTCCTTCACGTAATCTGTTGTGTTGTCTACCCTTGCTTACGTTGGTACCTTACCTCTGGACCTTCCTCTTGCAGCTGTAATGCGATCAGATGGTTTTGAGCACCTCAGAGAGAGTTGTCCATCCTTGCAATCGGAGCTTTTGAAGATAATTGCTGGTTGTGATGATGGCTGCAGCAGTGGTGGGGGGAAAACCCAGAGTGTGTGGGCTCAGCTATTGGATGGGGGTAATACGAATGGTAGGCGGGTCAGGCAAAGAACTTGATTTCTGAAAATTCTTGTCTTGTAAATGCAACACTAAACAAAAACTGAAAAATTTTCTATGGTGTTCAATTTCTGTTATCGGAACAAACAGAAGAAAAATCTGACTGTTAAAAATAGTAAAGTAGGTGGCTTATGTTGCTGGTTTGGTCATAAACGGGTGCTGTGGTTCTAAACTAGTTGAGGGATAGGGTCTTCTAGCTGTTTGCTGGGTTTCTAAGTGCTAACCCCAATGTCTAAACATATCCAAGAGTCGATGCAAGTGGTTCCAAGTATTTTCCTCTCTCGATTTGTATCTTTCCTCTCTTTTTGATGCTAGTCCAGAGATTATGTTGTAAAGATTCTATTGCTTTGTCAAATGTGTATTCAGGGTGACAACTGAAATTTCTTGGAAAGTGATGTTTTAGTACTTGGTAAAATGCCAATGAATTTGTAGTATTCTTTCTTTTCCTGTGGCCATAATGATTCTACTTGGGTTTGAGGGGGCTTGTGGATGGCAACATATGATAAAACTATCTCGAGTACTCCATAACGTCATTTCTTTCAATGGCAAAGTGTGGACCCAGTAGTGTGTGATATATTTGGCTCTTTTATTTTGTTTCTATTTTATTTTTCCTTTGGAAAGAAGAATGATTTCATTAAAAAAAAATTCTCAAAGATGATGAAAGGCCTCAAAACCCAGTGATGACAGGGTTTTTAACCAGATCGCAAGACATGACTAAGAACCGCCCCATCAAAGAGAGATGACGGACATCCATAGAGATTGGATCCTTTACACCAGAGCAGGAGGAAAGATTTCTACTAGCAGCAACAGCATCGAGGGCATCGATCTCAACAATATGGGCAGGGAGACTTGAGTTGAGGCAGAAATGTATAGCTAATCATTCAGCCGAAGAGGCTCAAAATGACGTGGCCCCAATAACAACACACCCCAGATGACATGAACAAGTCCTGCCCCATCTACATCCAGTTTTGAACTGACCAGAAACGGGGGGATTCGAGGCCAGAATGAGCTGCTTCTTCTGTGTCTTATTTATTAAGCGCTGTTTTCCGGTTATTTTGAAACACAAAGGGAAATATCCATATCCTGAACATCTGAAGGGGTTTGTTAACAAGAGCCAGAGTACACCCAACCATTCCTTTACCTCCAAACATTGCACATGGTCAAGGTGAAAAATAAAGTTCCGATAATCCTTATGGTTCAGCTTCACAGCCATGAACACCAAGCTATTATCACGAGAAGGCCTTCCAAAGTTGCACAAAACCTTCCATAAGGTGTTGCGACCCCAAATTTCCTCTGATGCCCCGCAGCGGGATAGCGCGTGGAAAGAGGTTTCAATTGCCCTACATGCAATACAGATGCTGGAGCATTTTATGCCCGTGCGAATTAAAATTTGTCAACGAAGAGAATGAATTGTGAAAGCGTTTCCAAACAAAAATTTTCACCTCGTTGGGGGATACAAAGATCTCATAATGGAGACCACCATCGGTTGTTATTTAACAGATATTCATTTGCCATCGCATTTGGAGAGAGAAACAAAAAGACGGTACTCTTATCGCTGGTGTTTATTGGCCAAATTGTTTATTTCTAATATGTTATTATGTGCTTGGGATACCAATTGGTCATGCCTAAAATTTTCTCATGCATTGTGGCCACAAATGCACTAGATGTCTCGTACTTTTGTTTTACTCCTGCTAATTTCGATTCATGCCCATTGTGCAGCGACAACTGTACCATATGACTGAGAAACTTGTTGGTTGTCTTAATGTCCTTTCAGCAAAACTACGGGTGATACGTGGACTAAATTTTGTGCCGGAACCTGGTCTCATGCCTGCTTAGGTGGGGTGTAACTCTATAGATGAAGATTTGTATTAGCTAATTTCAAAATAAGAAATAAAGCCAAAAAAATGAGTTTATTGACTAAACAATTAGTAAATATTATGTCAATTAAAATTAGTAAATATTGATAAAGATGCGTATAAAATTTAAGGTTTTATTAAGGGAATAAGATAAATACCGAATGTTGCTAAATTTTGTCATGCGGTAAAATTTGGAATTGATAAGATAAATCTGAATCAAATTTAGTCATTCATAAATTTAATCATGGTGTAAATACAAAATTTCTTTGGTAAATCTCGAATTTACTGCTATTTACTAACATTTTTAAAAATTTCTGCCATTTATTTTTATTTTCTCCAGAAAATGCTATTTATCCCCTCTTTTTCTCGAACAAAAATATCACGATATGATTGAATACTAGAAATAGTAGTTTCACAGAAGCCACCATAAGCCCATTGACTGGGCAAGACCTTTTATGTTGGGGTTGCTAAGTATCGAATATGGAGACATCTTAAAAGAAGAAGAAGAAGAAGAAGAAGAAAATGTATCCCCCGGCACCCCTTTTTAATACCCTCCTAGAAAATTTTCATTTTTTGAAAATAGAAGAGAGACATTAAACTGCAAATTTAGAACAGTGGAAAACTTGAATGACAAGTGATACTATGGGTATTTTAGTCCACACACTTAAAAAACTCGAAAAGAAGTTTTGAAATTTCTTTGAAATGGTCAAAGTATTGGGGGTTAATGCCCTACGATAATTGATTGTACATATTATTAATAAATAAATAAAATGACATTTATAATTATTTTGGTTGTTTATGTGTATCGTGAATACTTTAATAAATATTAAGAAAATTCTATGATTATTAATGTGACTATAGATTAAGCATATAAATGTTATTTGTTTAAGGATAAAATTTATATATAATAATTTAAATAGTATGTAATAATTAATTAAAGTTTAGGATCTTTAATTAAATATTACAAGTACGGTCCAATCTCATTGATAATGAAATAGTCATATCAAGGATATCAATGTAGAGATATTGATTGGAGGACTTTATATAATAAGATTATATATGACTGAACCAGATAAATTATAATCTCTAATAATCTTACGTCACAAATAGAGCATCCAAATTTATCACTTGGATGATTATATATAAAATAGTCTTAATCATGAGTATTATTAGACTCCGGTTTATGACATTGTATTTTTGACTTGTATAGTAAGATTTGTCTAAACACAGATCATAATTTTACATCTTGAAAATATAGTAGAATACATGGCTGGGAATAATATTATACAGATATGGAATCCATTTTATCCTTATGGAAGTTAGAAGAATAGTTCTCTTGAGTGATGATTTGACACTTGAACAGTCCAGCACTTGTTCATAATAAGATTATAAATTAATTGTTCATTAGAGAATCATTGAAACTCAATGATAAAGATGTAATAAGAGAGATGAATAGAAATTGAATCTAACTTTTATTATGAACTATTTATGGAGGACTTACTTATATGTAATGATTATATTAATGGACTACTCATTAATTTTTTTGGAGTAATTATCACTATAATTTCGAGAGTACAGTTTCAGGTTTTTAGTGGAATAATATTGAAACTAATAAATTTGCTCTATAACACTATATTGAATTAATGCATAGAATGATTTATATATATAATTGACATTGAATTACTTGGCTCCCAAGCATCCAATCTCGTCGAGACACTATAGAAAGAATAATTTCTTGTTATACAAAAGGTGAACTAGCTTTCTCCCTCGTTTGTTTCGTTTTGCTTTCTGTGTTGGTCCTCCATCAAGACATCTAGCAATGGCGTGGTGCTCTCACTGCATTGTATTCTGCGACACTCATGTTAGCGGCCAGTTTGTGCAAGTAACAATTTTATAATTTGCATAAAAAAATACTACTTCTCTAGGTTTTGGTTTTTTTCCCCTTATTTTTTAAGCTGAATCTTCCCTAATTAGTAATTAAACGTTTATAAACACTAATTCAAACCAACAAGTTTTGATTCAAATCAATTTTATTATATTTTTTCAATGAAATTTGAATTGTTCTAATGCTTTGGTCCAAATAAAAGGTTTGAACTAATATTTTCAAATGCTTTTTAAATATGTGTAGTTCATATATATATTTTTTTCCTTTGAAAAGTCTTAATTTAATCCCCTCAAAAAAATTATTGTTAATTTCGTTTATGATTCTTTCTTCCTTTACCCAAAAGTCTTAATTTCGTTTATGATTTTTTTTTCTTCATTTTCCCTCCATTTTCACCCTTTTTGGCGGGTCCTCGTACATTTTAATTTATCTTCTAAAGTTAATGGCTCCGAAATTCGTGGTACAAATACAATTGCAGGTCTTGTTCTGGATGTGGAAAAGTTCTGGCTGAGGTTCTTGCCATGCTCAAATTTTCTAGATCGGAAAAAGTATGGTCAAAGGGAAGGAAAAGGAAAAAGACGATTAGGGATCAAACTTTAGGCATAGACAGATTAGAATTTTTTCTTCAAGAACACAAAAAAGTGGAAGAATCATCTCAAAATTCTTTGGACACCATTTCTACATGTAACGTTTATGAGGAATCAACAGCTAGCAATCAATCCTAGGATAAATCAACCGCAGTAAGTCCTTTTGTCCGCAATTGTGGGGCCACACTATTAGAATACGGAGTTGAGGCATGTTCGCATATTTTTTATTTTCTTGTCTTTTTGCTTGTATTTTCATTTTTTGTTTTTTTAATTCTCAAGTAGGACTCAAAAATCAGATTGACTACTATCTGATACCATCGAGATTGTCGAGGTTTTGATTTATATATAATGCCGTAGATATTGTCGATGTTGACAATATTCAAGAAAAAATAGATATCATATGAAAAACTTGTAATTTTTCTTATAATTTTACACAATACTAAAATAATCAATATTATTTAATTTCAACTAAGTTAATAACATAATTAATACAATGTTGTTCTAATATGAGAGATATTTCTTACTATAAAAGGATATGTTTCTAATATTATTTTATATGCTTATTACAAACATGATATAATAATATAATAGAGTACATAAAAACTAATATCAAACATAATAAAGTATACACAACTTTAAGTGTCTTTAATACCAAAAGAAGTTTCTAACTAGTTGGAAAGCATTATGTAGGTTTCAATCTTAATCTAAACAACATGTATGCCAGGTTATTACCCTTAAATTGTTTTGAATGTGCCACATGTATATTTCTTGATATCTTCTTGTTGCTATTCTATAAATTAGATATTGTTGATTTATCAAACTTGATGAGTAGTCTTTGTAGAGTTGTAATAATATCTCAATACTAATTTATGGTGGAGGATACATGGGTATGTCAAAAGAAACTATTTTGATTTTGTACTTCTGAACTCATCCTTGTTTGAGAACTATAAAGAATAATATAACCATAAGAATTTTGTTAATTTCAAAGCTCATGGAATCAAAACTCAAGGCAACAGAATCCTTATCAGTTTGACTCATTTGAGTTACACTACATGTTCTTATATGTTGCTTTATACTTGCCTCAATACTCTCACTTACTGCCCTATAACCATGATCTTCATCTTGTGTAGCATGTGTAAATTTTCTTCTATGGACTTGAGTTTTTGAGTGGACATTATACTCCCTCTTCTTTTATTGTTTCCATTCTCATTATAATCACCATCCTACCATCGTCATCATCATCGGTGTTGTTAGAATTGTAACAAACTTTATATACTCTATGAAGAACAATAATTCAAACTAGTAGGCAAAATAGTAAAAATATAGTACACATATCTACATGTGACAAGATATAAGCACAACTATAGATTGTGAATTCCACGACGGTTTTAAACCGTCGTGGAAAACTTTCATGAATCGTCGTGAAAGCATCAATTGTAGTACAAAGATCAAGTTTTCATGATATTTTTTTACTATTGTAGAACCTCATAATAAGCACCAATTTGAGGCGTCTTGGTGGACCTCTTTCACGATGGTTTTTCAAAAAACTGTCATGAAAGATATAATTTTCCACAACGGTTTTTAGGAAAACCGACGTGAAAACTTCGCATTCTACAACAGTTTTGATAAATTCCGTCATGGAATGTTGGCAAACATACAAAATTTTTACTATGGTTTTTTGCTAAAACTGTCGTGGAAAATTAGTATTGCACAAAAAAATGGCCAAAATTTCTGATTTCTCACGGGATGGACAATCTTATGTGTTATCCGTTACAACAGGGCCCTGATTGCATACAAAAAATGATGTATATTGAAATTACAAGATATTTACACGATCATTTATATTTGAACTATTTTGCACAATCATTTATCTACTATCTCTATCTAAAAATGACATACCTATCTACTATCTCTACTATCTACAATCATTTTATACAATCATTTATCTACTATCTTTATCTACAAATGACATACTTATTTACAAATTGTAGCCACTGTATTCTAACTTCATTTATATCTGTATATATATAAAATTCTTTTTTGGCCCTAGGGCTTGTATATCACTATTAATTATATCCCACATGAAATGTAAAATAAAAAACTACATTCTATGTTTCCTTGTTGTCTTGGACACTTACGTCTGGAATATCATGTTCTGTTCGGTCAAATGTTACATTGCTTCCAGCTTGAAGCTTCCAATTGTTAAGCATCCTAACAATGTGTCATGGTTAAATGAATTAATAGACAATACAATTATGTAAAACTTAACATAATTAATTTTATAAAACAACATTAATACTTACAATCTTATGAGTGATATGAAATCATCACGTGGTGGGAGTTCGAGAGGATCAAACCAATATATTTGGTCCTTCCAAGGAGAAATAACTACCAACATTCAATGTTCTCCAACATTGTCTGGCACGAAGAATAATTTTCCCTTTGGTGTTGAGCTAAGAGGTGAAGGAGTGACATGGCGCGCTCTTTGCAATCACTTTGTAAGTCTCTTATAGCACTTGAAACAATTGTCAAACATATGAAGCCGATATTGTGCGCCTTGCCTTGAAGTTTACAATATTCAGCTAAAAAACTACAATTAAAAACAATACACTTAATTATTTGAAAGCACCTTACAATTCTTTTTAGATTTAAAAAATTAAGAATTAAGGATAGAGTTATTACTTGAGGTATACCATGAAATAGTACACGTCGATTTGATCAAAGATGATGAAATAATAAATGTCTTTATACCCCATATAAATAGCCAATTTATTGCCAGTGATATTTCCTGATATTGGGCAATGAATCATCAACCCATCGCGCATGAAAGAATGTGCATATGAAGCCAACTGCATAAATTTTGGAGGTACTGAAGAGCAGTTAAATGTAGGCAATGGCTCATTCACAATGGGTTATTCTTGTTCTTGTTCTACCTCAGCTGTGATTGTCTTGCTTTTGTAAAACTTTTCTTTTTTTGGCGTTTCTTTCCTCAGAGATCTTATGGAACGTGGCCATGCACTCGACTCATTTTTGTCGTTGCGATGACTTCAATTAACCTCTTTGGCTATGCGACAAAGCATTCGGTGGCTTCACCCATAGTTGTTGCTTCAAATGTCAGAATAGGCAATTCAACTGCTCTAACTCTAATGGTAAGGATCCTAACACACACATTTTTTTCCCTTAAGGGTTGTCCATGGACTATTTTAGTTGGAAGAATCTCTATCCATGCCTTCCCAAGCATAACAAGTGCACACCCACTATTAATTCTATCGTCAACAAAGAGTCCGCATTCTTGATATTGTTTGGGCTTCTGACAATGAGGTGACAATTGGACATCTGGAGCTTACAGAGCTTTTGTTACATTGTTGAGAGGGTTACAGCTAGCCTTGAAGCTATTGCGTTGTGAGATGCTATCATCTGTTGATCTGGCACGTCCTTGGGAAATGAGCTCAGTCACAAAACCTCACAGTTTTGCAATTTTCATATGCATCTTTGACATTTAGGAATTGAATTTTGAACTTGGTTGGAGGTCGAAGAATTAAGACTGCTTCACATACTTTGATTGACTGTTAACATGTCCTGAATGTTTCGATCTCCTAAGTGCCCTCATCAATATGTTATCATTACCGACGGACTGAAAGGTCCTTTGACTTTGTTGCATCGTGTACTCATTCTGTAAAACAACAATAAGCCAAGTTATTTTTAATATCCTTCAATAGGTATTAAATTACAAATTAATAATTTGAGTTCAATAAACTTACAATCAAGTTCTCAATTTTTGCTAGTCTTGGATTTTTAAATTGTTTATCAGGATCTTGATGTGATTTTACACACAACTCCTTCCATGTTGGTAGCACCCTGCTAACTGTATTATGCTATGCTTGTAACATATTAATGATAAAATAATTGATATATGTAACGCGAGTAAGATATTAACCTATTAATAATTGCCCGAGCTTTCTATATCTGACTAGGCCAACCCTAGAATAGCATTCATTTTTTGCTCTTATTTTTCTTACGTAAGCTGATAGTAGTTATAATTCGACTGAAAATTGATACTTCATAAAAGCTTTTCAATCATCATCATTTATAGAGGGATAGTAGTGTACTATCGTGAGAGGCTGTTTATATACATTTTTATCGTCCTTCGGAATGAAAGGCATGGCTGTACAAAAGTAACGTAGAGGTCTGATCTAAACCCCTTTACTAATTCACCATAAATCTTCAAAACCTTTGTCCTATACCACCCATCGACTGTGAAAGCTTTGTAAATTTCTTTTCAAATCTTATCTTTTACTTGGTCTAAATCCTTAGACCTTCAATCTTTAATCCATATAGGAACGTGTTCTCGACTATTAACTCCAATCCAACTACTTAATTCAATGCTGGTGTGCCAACCTGTTGGCCTTAAACCTTTCTTCTTCATCCGATGAACTTTTTTCATCAAAGTAGCTCTTCACCCAAAATCCACATTGGGATCAAATTTGATGCGCCTTCGTGGCTTACTACCTTGTTTTCCCTTGCTATATTGAGAGGAAGATGGAGTGCACTCTTCATACTCCTCCTCATAGTGGTCACTATTGATCTCTTGACACATTGTACCTATTCTAATGACCACCAAAATCACAACATCATATATTGCTAAGGAAATCTAATAATAAACTACTTAAGAAGATATGAGACTCATCAATATTATGGGTTTCTTTACACGTCAATAGCTAAATATATTATGGATAGTTGAAAAAAATTTAGAAAAGCAAAAAGCAAATCATTTATATTGGAAAATAATCTAACTTACTTACCAACTTCAATCCCCTATATTTAATTATATGAGCCTTAATGTGACGTAATGTGTAATTCTCTCTCTTTTTGAAGTTTCACTTTTATGAAAAGAATTCTTTCAATTCCTTTTTCGATGTGCTCATACCAAACGTCTCCTTCTTTCTCTCTATTTATTTCGATGAAACTCTCTTTATCTGTCTATTTGTTTTCTCTTCCTGCTATCTTTGTCTATTTGTCTATTTTGCTTCAGTTTTCATATACCTATGTCTGATTTTTTTTTTTCTATCCATATCATCTTTTTTTTTTTTAATTTTCTTTTTTTGTAGCCTTGTATCAAAAATTTAGTTGCTCCAAAAATTTTCTGACACTCCATTCCCAAAGTGCTCAAAGTCTTCTTAGCCTCATACATACTAATTCGTAATTTATTACCCGCTGGTAGAAGCCTTCATAGAAATTCTAAAAGCTTTGTGGAACTAGAATTTGACCATCCACCCGACACTTTCAAATTTCATAATCCAACTAAATCGAACAATTTGGTGAAATTGGTACACCCCTCATATACGAGCGTCTCGGCATCATTTATCATTGTCTCAAATAAATCCAAACGATGTAAGAAGTGTTCTTTCAAATCATTGACCATGTCAACCATATTGTCCTGATCATCCATATTATCCTCCGCAATAGCTTCATTTTCCTTACATACTAAAGTTGGATTGAACTTAGACTCATCATGAAACTGTCACATTTGATAACAACTTATAATTCTATTCGAAATAAATATCCTTTAACAACTAAAATTGGATGCAATCTATGGTTTCCACATTGAACACAAAGTCACCAAATTTTATCACAATTGGCATGAGTTTTGGCAAAATCTAAGAAATCTTCGACACCATTCACATATTCTCTAGACAATCGAAAATTTCACATATATTTCCTATCTATTTTGCAAGTCCTAAATCGAAATAATAAATAGCAATTTAATTAAAAATAATTTCACAAATTAAACATACCCATCATATTCTAATCATAAAACAAAAACATTCACCCATCTACAATACAATAAACACGGATTAAACAATAAAATCAACACAAATTTATTAATAAATAATAAATAGCAATTCAATTAAAAATAATTTCACAAATTACACATACCTATCATATTCTAATTATAAAACAAAAACATTCACCCATCATAAAACAAATTACACATACCCATGATAAAACAAATTAATCATAACCATCCACAATACAA
Source organism: Artocarpus hirsutus (assembly GCA_946598075.1). Lineage (NCBI taxonomy): Eukaryota > Viridiplantae > Streptophyta > Magnoliopsida > Rosales > Moraceae > Artocarpus > Artocarpus hirsutus. The sequence goes on from CAMOHE010053962.1 coordinate 82,676, forward strand.
TAAACACAAATTAAACAACAAAATCAACACCAATTTATCAATTTCTAATAAAACTTACAATTAGAAAGGAGATTAAGGAGGATGGAGGCGGAGAGGGACGATAGCAGCAGTTTCAGAGGGGTCTGTGTTTGTATTTGAGTGCTGAGTTTATGATTTGTATCTGATTGTCAAGGTGAGAAAAAGGCTTTTAAGTCATCTACCATGAAGGTTTTTTTCAAAAACCCTCGTGGTATGCACTAGCTTTCCACAGTGGTTTTTTAAAAAACCGTTGTGGTATAGCTGTCATACCACAACAGTTTTTAGAAAATACTGTCGTAGTAGACACTTGCCTTACTACGACAGTTTTTATTTTCTCAGGTGTAACTCGCTGGAATTTTTTCTCTTATCACGACATTTTTTGAAAAAAAGTTGTTAAATAAGGGTTGTATAATCTCAAATTTGTTGTAGTGAAGGCTTTATAGAAGAGTCAAAAACTATTTATTTTAAAACTAAAAATTATTTAAAGACTAAATAAGTCTTAGCAAAGACTTTTTTATTGTCTTTAGTTTTAAAATATTAGTCACATTTTCATGAAAAATAATTAAAAAAAAGTCCTATAAAATTGATTTTTATGAGAAAAAGAAATTTTTCCTAGCCTTTTTAATTTTTTTGTGGAAATTTCTAAAAATATCTTGGATTTCATGAATATTCATTGATATTATAGACATTTGTAGATATTGTAGATATTTTACGAATGTTCTTGAAGAAAAATCCTACACCCTATATCTATGTCGAGACTTCAAAATATGAATATTACCTTGGAAATGTTGACAATATTGCAAACATTTTCATCCTTGACTACTATAAAGCAAAGAAATCTTTGAACTGTTTGGAAATTTCGTTTCCAAATATTTTATGGGCAACATATAAAAATCATTGTATTAAGTTATGATGGGTTTTTATTAAGGAAATTTACATAAGTGCAACTTTTTTAGATTCAATTTTTATTTATGCCACAAGAAATGAAAAGTTCTTATGCCACAAACTTAAAATTCCACAAAAAAAAAAAAAAAGGGATTAAGGGATTAAGGGACTAATCCACATGTCCCGATGAGATATTTCCACATGTCCAAATAGGATATTTCAAAAACCTTCCACATGTCCTATTGGGATATTTCCACATATTCCAATGGGACATATCTTCCCACCTCCCATAAGTCCTGTTGGGATATTTCAACATATCCCGACCAAACATTTTATATATCCTATTGGGACATTTCCACATACATTGACAAGATATTCTGAAAACGTTATCACAACAAAAAATAATATATAAAAAAAGAGGAAAAAAAGAAAATTGCAACAATAACAAGCATATATCTGATCTTCTTCAAACCTCAACTGAAAACACACACACTATATATAGCCTAGAATATATAATACACTATACATACACGTGAGAAATTCAATAAGCACTCACAGGATGGTCATATTAGTTGAGAAATAACTTGTTGTCTCTCAATATCTCTACGTGAAGAGAAATTATAGCGAAAACCATTGAAACATCAGAGAACAAACTTGTTGTCACCATTGGAGAAGTCGATGGTTGTCTTTGGGTTAACTGAGAAGAGAGAAGGAGGTTGGGGATGTAGATCCCGAGGCTATACAAAAGCCATGTCCAGACACGCGATTCAACGATGGAGCATGTGCAGCATTGATAGAGATAAAAAACAGAAGGGAAAAAAAATTAAATGGAGAACTCAACGGTGAACCCAGCATTAGATCGAGCTCAACGGAGATCCGAAAGCCCAGAGAAACAAGTCCTCATCCATGCTGGTAACCTCTAGATCTCGGTCGCCATTATCAAATAAGAGAGGGATGAATGGAGATCTAATCGAATTTGGAAGCCATGATTGAATGATCTAATAGACTTTGAAAGCCCGACAATGTAGTTGGTGAGCTTCATCCTTAATCTTCACGAGTACACAGAGGTTAATTAGAGATCATCGTCATCGTCGGCGGATGAACTCTTGATCTCACGACATGTCCTCACGATCTCCCGATCTTCAAAACTGGTTCATCTTTGACGACGATGGTCATTGTAGCTGAAAGGACAAAAAGAGAGGATGGATAGAGATAAAGAAGAAGGAAGAGAGAGGAGAGAAAGAAGCAACAGGAGAAAACGAGTGAGATGAGAGAGGAAATCGTTTAGGACACTAATAACTCATCTGAATTTTTTTTGTGGCTTATCAAATATTTGAAATCCTCTTTATGGCATAAAAAAAAGAGAGTTTAAAAAAATGGCATAACATGTAAATTTCTTTTTTATTAAGTGGTCTAATTAAGAAAGCGCATAGACTTCTATTTGGGTATGAGCTTAATGAGTGGATACTCAATATTGATCCAACTAGGTTTAATGGGACCTTAGTAATCAAGTATATAAAAGCACTATAGGTTATGGTCCCTAAGATGTCAAATCATTTTATAATTTTCTCCTTTCCCTATCAAGAAGAGAAAGAACCCATTGAAAAACTAGGGAGATTTGACTGAAGAAGACAATAATCTGTTTATCAGTTATCATTGTTATTCCGCAACAGAATCGATTGTTGCTGTCATGGATACAAGTATTTATTCCTCAAAGACATATCTTGGTAATTTACCATGATATGATCCTAGGACTGTATTGTTGTTATTTAGGGTTCTACAGAGTTAAGAATGTTTAGATTAAAGTTTTCTAACAAGTGGTCTCAGAGCGGTAATCATGTTAGATTATTAGAATTGTTTTACACAAACAAATTTTCTTTTCTTTCCCTATCTTTGGAATTTTAGGGTAGAAAAATTAGGATTTTTTGTGTGAATTGTGATTGTTGCGTGTTTTTTGCTGCGGAATTGTTAGTTCGAATGATCCATAGTGTTATTGTAGGTTACAAAGGGCTAAAGAATTGAATTGTAGTGATAAAAATTAATTTTTGGCATTTTTTTTTCAAATTTTTTGAATAGGTTTTTTGTCGCAAATTCACAACATGCACTACAGCATTCATCAAGTGAGGACTATAATTCGCACAGCACTGTGGCACCCGTGGAGAGCACTAAAGATGGAGTGCTATGAAAATCGCAACGTCACAGTGCCTGTTGGGGCGTCTTGCAGCGTTGTGGATAGAGGCTAGAGCACCATGGTGCTTGTGGGGCACCCTATGGTGCTTTGGATAGGACAGTTTCATTTAGCGTTGTAGATAGAATCTTGTAGTGTTGCGACTATACAATTTATAAAAATAAATAAATTTTCTTTTCTTTTTAAAAGAAATTTCAAGAAAATTGTTTTAATTACAATTAAAGATTATAATTTGCACAATTTATATCTTATATTTTTAAGTAAATTGATTGAAACAACATGTTGCCAAAATAACCTTTGTTATGTAAATAAATCTAAATAGAAATATTAAGATGTTTGTGTGTCTGTTATTTATGCGAATTGTGTACATGTTACTCTTTGGCCAAATAGTGGCCACACTTGTGGTAATAAATTTGTAACAATTATAAAGGTTTCCATGTGAATAATAGTCGGTCCAAAGAAAGGCTATTGTTTGATAGGAATTATTGTCGGTGTTTGATTACTGTGCTGAGAGTACCACTTATAGTTGATATCTCTATCCAAATACTAGATATCAATATTGTGCTATGTATCTTGAGATAGGACCCCAAATTTTGTTTTGATTATGTCATTTGTTTGCTTTTATTATGACATGTTTGTGATTGTCAATATGTTGTTTTATTTTGTTCTCTATTCAGTTTCTATTACTATTGCTACAAATGTTTCTACACAAGTAAATACTATCCTAATGTTGAATGGGACAAACTTTAAGGTCTGAAAAGAAAACGTGGAAATTGTTCTCAGATGTATGGACTTAGACCTTGTGCTAAGGATAAAGTGACCCACTTCCACTGCAAAAAACTCAAATGAGAGTAAAATTAAGAAGTTGGATCGCTCTAATCGCATGAGTCTTATAATTATGAAACACTCCATTCCAAAAGTGTTTTGGGGCTTAATTACTAAGAGCACTAATGTAAAGAATTTCCTTAAGGAAATAAAGCAATATTTTGCTAAGAATGAAAAATCAGAAACAAGTAACCTATTGGCTACTCTTCTTTCCATAAGGTATAAAGGAAATAGGAGTACAAAGGAGTATATTATGGAGATGTCAAATTTTGCTAGGAAAAGAAAGGGGAACAAAAGGGCATACATCATGGAAATATCTCATCTCGCTTCAAAAGTTGTCACTAAAGTTAGAGCTGTCTGAGGACTTATTCATGCACTTAGTTCTCATATCTCTTCCTATACAATTCGGTCAATTTAAAGTGAGTTATGACACCCAAAAGGACAAATGGACTTTTAATGAGCTCATATCTCATTATGTGCAAGAAGAAGAAAGAATGCAATAAGACAAGACTGAATGTGCTCACTTGGCATCAAAGAAACTAAGGATGCTGAAGATGGAACACCTCCATAAAAGAAACTAAAGAAGTAGGATGAGGAATTTATCTGCTATTTTTTGCAAGAAAAGAGGATATATAAAGAAAGAGTGTTCCAAATACGCTATTTGGCATGCAGAGAAAGGTAATCTTCTCACTTTGGTTTGTTTAGAAGTTAATTTTGCTTTTGTAGCTAAAGATACTTAATAGGTGGATTCTAGTATTACTACTCACATAAGTATATTTATGCAAAGATGATATTGATTTGACCACCACATGATGCTAAAAGATTTATATTTGTAGGCGATGGAAACAAAGGTCTAGTAGAAGCTATAGTAAACTTTAGATTATGGTTAACTGGTGTTTATTTGGATTTGATTGAGACTTATATTACACCATCTTTTACATAGAAAATTTCTATTTCTAGTTTGGAAAAACATAGTTATACTTGTTCATTTAGAAAAATAAAGTTAGTAAGTTTCAAAGCTTATTGGTTCTAGTTCTTTGTTGATAATCTTTATATGCTTGAAACTGTTACTTCCTATAAATGAGATCCTGCATACTGGTACACGTGGTACGAAGCACGATTTAAATGAGGATTTTGCTACCTTATGACACAAGTGTTTATATCATATCTCTAAACATCAGATACTTATGCATGACAGGATCCTTGGTCCTCTATATTTGACAAGCTTTCAAGTCTACATTGAGTGCATTAAGGGGAAGCAGAGAAATGTAAGGAAATTAGGTGAGAACAGGTACACGAACGCCTTAGAACTGATTCATTCCGATATCTATGGTCCATTCCCTATGGCTTCGTGGAATGGCCAACAGTATTTCGTTACATTCATAGATGACTACTCAAGATATGGATATGTATACTTCATACATAAGAAGTCACAATCTTTGGATGTTTTCAAGTCTTTTAAAGTCGAAGTTAAACTTCAACTTGGTAAGAAAATTAAAGCTGTCAAATCTAATCATGGTGGTGAGTAATACAATAGATAATATGGATCAAGAGAACAATGTCTAGGGCCCTTCACTATCTTCCTGAAAGAATATGGAATTGTTGCGCAATACACAATGCTAAGTAAACCTAGCATGAATGTTGTTACTGAGAGATGAAACAGAATACTTAAGGATATGATGAAAAGTATGATTAGTCATTCTTTTTTACTTGAATTGCTTTGAGGAGAAGTACTTAAGACTACTGTATATATTCTTAACAGTGTTCCAAACAAAGCAGTAGCTAAAATTCCTTATGAGTTATAGACTGAAAAAAAGCCTAGCATAATGCATTTACACATTTGGACTTGTCTAGTTGAGGCAAGGCCTTACAAGCAACAATTAGATACTACTTTGTTGGATACACTAAACATTCTCAAGGCTTTTAAGTTTTACGATCCAACTACCAGGCCCTTATTTGAGATGAAAAATGTGAGATTTCTTGAGGATTCCGAGTTTAGAGGGGTAGATAAAGTAAGGAATGTTGTCTTTGAAGAAGAAATTGCTATTTATAATGATCAGGCTCTCATTCCTAACATTGCCCAAGATGCAACTCTGGTACAAGACAATAATGATCAAGCTCTTATTTGTGACATTGTTTAGTTACTATGAGATTGCTCTCGAGGTATCCTTGGGTTATTACAAAAGAGCTATATTGAAAAGGTTTTGAGTAGATTCAGCATAGAGGGTTGCTCAACAGGGGGATACGCCTGTATCTAAAAAAGACAAGTTTAGTCTTGATCAGTGCCCCATGAATAACCTTGACAAGAAAGAGATGCAAAAGATTCCTTATTCGTTGGCGATAGGAAATATAATGTATGATCAAGTATGTACACGTCCAAACATAACATTGGTAGTGGGAGTATTGGGTAGTTTTTTTAAGCATCCCATAATTGGATAACTGGAAAGCAATTAAATGGTTTATGCATTATTTGTAGAGAACAAAAGACTTTATGCTCACCTATCGAAGATCAAATAGTTTGGAGATCATCAGTTATTTTGATTCCCATTTTGATGGATGCCAAATTAGTAAGAGATCCATGTCAGGCTATATTTATATGTTGGCTAGAGGAGCTATTTCCTAAAAGAATACTAAGCAAACACTTATAGCTTTTCAACCATGGTTGTATATTTCATAGCCTGTTATGAGGCATCTAATCATGAGATATGGCTGCGAAACTTTGTCTTTGGGCTACATGTGGCAGATGATATTGAAAGGCCATTAAAGATATACCGCAACAACAAATTGGGAGTGCCATATTCCAACAACAACAGAAGCTCTATGAAGTTAAAACATATTGACATCAAGTTTCTGGTAGTTAAGGAGAGAGTTCAGAGTGGTTAGGTTTCCATAGAACAAATGCGGACAAACTCCATGCTTCCAAGGGTTTACCACCCAAGGACTTTCACAAGCACACTACTCATATGGGTGTTGTTTTATTTGATGATACTTTGGTTTAGTGGGAGTTAACTTTGGATGTCTATGTTTTACTTAAACATTTATATGTTTTGATTTTCTGCATAATAAAGGAGAAGGTTTATGTTTTATCTTTGAATTTGATTTTTTTCTACATGCGATTTTTTGCATTGTGTTTAAAGATTTCAGATTGATCTCACTAAAGACTAAAATAGGACTAGTTAAAAATAGGCATATTTGAGATCATATTGCATATAATTTCTATGCTACACTTGATCTATATCATTGATTATATTGGTATGATGACCATTGAAGGTATAGTTATGATTATGTGTGACAAAAGCCGCTTTGATCCGATACTGATGTAGGAGATGGATCATATTGAAACTAAAATATTGAAACTAAAGTGAAGTCTGAAGATAAATAGCATATGTATATGCACCTTAGAAACTTATGATATAATTGTTTCAAGAATTATATGTAACCTAAGTGGGCGATTGTTGAAAAATTTTGTTTCCTAATATTTTATGGGTAACATATAAAAATAACAGTTATACTGAGGCTATTTAACTATTACGGGTTTTTTATTAAGTAGTCTAATTAGGAAGCTCATAGACTTCTAGCTGCATATGGGTTTAATGAGTAGATACCTAATATTAATCCAAGAAAGTTTAATGGAACTCTAGTGAAAAAATATATAAAGATATTATAGGTTATGGTCACCAAGACATCAAATCATTCTATAGCCTTTTTCTCTCCCCATCAAGAAGAAAAAGAACCCATTGAAGAACTAAGAAGATTTGACAGAAGAAGACAATAACCCGTTCATCAATTGTTATCGTTATTCTGCAAAAGAACCGATTGCTACTTCACGGATATAGGTTTTTGTTCCCCAATGACATGTTTTAGTAATCTAACATGATATGATTTTAGGACTATATTGTTGCCATTCTAGGGTTTTACACAATTAAGAACGTTTAGATTAAAGATTTCTAACATAAACAATTATCATCAAAATGTGTTCTGGCCACAAGCTAAAGGCTATCGGATTTTGTCTGTATGGTTGTTTGAGTACTAATAGGATGGGAGATGGGTATTTTGATTTACCCGTGGGAATATTATCACGAGATGTGGCTTGGAAACAATTAAGTACAACTAGTACGGATCCTGAACCCACACCTGTTTAACTATACTGACAACTCAAGACACCCTATACAATAATCATGCGACAAGTTGAATAGTGAACCTCTTGAAATAAAAAAGGAGGATTTTTTTTAGGATCTTGTCGTTTGGTAAACCAACAAAAGTTTAAGAACATTATATGGGTCAAAAGAATAAAACAAGGAATACGACCAATAATATAAACTCATAACCATTTATACTCTTTAGACACAATTTACGTGGCTCATAAGCGGTGAAAAGGCAAGTCCAATATTTCTCAAAAGGTTCTCATTACATCCATGTAGGCATTGATTTAGGGCATAATAAGACTGGAGGTCCAACCTCATGTCTAGGCAGACAATGAGTGCATTATAGGAAAAAAGAAGAGAGAGGAAAGGGCCTAGAAAATAGGGTTGGCAATTCGTGTTTGCGTGTCATGTTTATGTCAATACGTTTACAACACGACACGATTAAACCAAACCCGAGCATAATACGATTAATAAACGTGCTTAAAATACAAACACAAATACACCTAGAACACGTCTAACACAACACGATTAAAAAAATTATTATATAATTTTTTTTAAAAATTTTGACTATCAAAATTTTAAAAATTAAATTTTTTTGCTGTATAAATTTTTTTACTCTAAACTAAAAAATTAGTTTCAACACCACTACCTTGAAACACAAGGGACGCAAACACCTTGAAACAAGGGTAAAAGGATAGTGTTTATATAGAGGAAAAAAGGGAGAAAATCTCTCTTTGCTTTCGATGTAGGATTCTTAGTTCAAAACTTTAAAATCATAATAAATATATCAGTGGCCCTTCTTTAACAAAAAAACATTGATCTACTTAAGTGGTGGGCTGGTGGCATGCTCAACCTTAAGAGCGAGGTTTGATTCTTTGTAACCGACATATGCTAAATGTGCTAACACGAATTCAACACGTTTATTTACGTGTTATTAATAGAGAAGGTAGGTAGAGAAAAAGACAAAGAAAAGGAAGTACAAGAGAGACACAAGGAAAGATTAGAAAATTGGTTTACAAAGGTGATAAAAAGGAGAGGTGGCGATTGCTCCTAAACATTTTTACAAGACTGCAGCATTTAAGCGCTCAAACATATGGTCATCATTTGTAGTATAACCTCATCAATGGTACATGATAAAACTCATACACTAAATAACAAAGAGGGAATAGAACTAGACCAAATAAAAAAGTGTGGTCTAGTTCCACTTGCCAGTATAGTTTCTAAGTTGTGAGAGTTGTACCTTTTCCTGTCTATCTCTTGATATTATTCTTATTATTTTTGTGACATCTAACGCAGGTAGCAAGTATACTCCTAATTCATACATACATACATACATATATATATATATATATGTATATTCTTTTTAGACACGAATTGAATAACAAGAGATATCAGGAAATGAATATATGATGATGATGATGATGATGATATTAATAATATGCTAATTAAGGTACCTTGCATATTTTCCTTGAGAGTTCGATATGGGTAAAGTTTAGCCAAACGGTCTTCATGAGAACATGGTACAGGGGACGGCGAGAATGAACTCACAGCAGCAAAAAAATTCTAAAACATGCGATTTATGAACTAGGTGAAAAACAAAACTTTTCTACCAAACAATAATAACATATTTAAGTACAACGGAAATATCCTACACTATGATCTACTAATAAAATATGTAAGACAGAAATAAAAATCATACCTGAGTTAAATTGGCGGCAAAGCTAACATAGATCTTGATGATGAATTCCCACCCAAAGATCTTCCAGACTATGATTCAATATTGACTGTACTAGACGAGTGGACATCTTATACACTATATTAATTAAAACAGATTAGCACAGATGAAAACCGAATTCAATGTCAAAGAAAACTGAAAATGAATTTCCTTGACCTAGCTTTAATTTCTATAACTCTTCTTGAACTTGAACGACACAAGAAAGCCCTTAAGAGTTTTAACCCTAGAGTTTTTTCTCTCTGTTTTTTTTCTCTCAAGGAGAACTAGAATTTTACGTGATATGTTTTTTTGGTTCTCCCGGATTCTCCCTCAAAAGCCATACATGAAAAAAAACCATAGGTATTTAATATATATATATATATATATATATATATGACTTTTTTTTTTCTTCTTTTCAAAAACTCCCGTTGTTTTCTTTTTTAATTTTGTTTTTATTTTTTTTGCTTTGTTTTTTGTTTTGTTTTGTTTT
>CAMOHE010053962.1:92960-130860 GCA_946598075.1 Artocarpus hirsutus
GATATTAATAATATGCTAATTAAGGTACCTTGCATATTTTCCTTGAGAGTTCGATATGGGTAAAGTTTAGCCAAACGGTCTTCATGAGAACATGGTACAGGGGACGGCGAGAATGAACTCACAGCAGCAAAAAAATTCTAAAACATGCGATTTATGAACTAGGTGAAAAACAAAACTTTTCTACCAAACAAAAATGACATATAGCAAGTATACTCCTAATTCATACATACATACATACATACATACATATATATATATATATGTATATTCTTTTTAGACACGAATTGAATAACAAGAGATATCAGGAAATGTATATATGATGATGACGATATTAATAATATGCTAATTAAGGTACCTTGCATATTTTCCTTGAGAGTTCGATATGGGTAAAGTTTAGCCAAACGGTCTTCATGAGAACATGGTACAGGGGACGGCGAGAATGAACTCACAGCAGCAAAAAAATTCTAAAACATGCGATTTATGAACTAGGTGAAAAACAAAACTTTTCTACCAAACAATAATAACATATTTAAGTACAACGGAAATATCCTACACTATGATCTACTAATAAAATATGTAAGACAGAAATAAAAATCATACCTGAGTTAAATTGGCGGCAAAGCTAACATAGATCTTGATGATGAATTCCCACCCAAAGATCTTCCAGACTATGATTCAATATTGACTGTACTAGACGAGTGGACATCTTATACACTATATTAATTAAAACAGATTAGCACAGATGAAAACCGAATTCAATGTCAAAGAAAACTGAAAATGAATTTCCTTGACCTAGCTTTAATTTCTATAACTCTTCTTGAACTTGAACGACACAAGAAAACCCTTAAGAGTTTTAACCCTAGAGTTTTTTCTCTCTGTTTTTTTTCTCTCAAGGAGAACTAGAATTTTACGTGATATGTTTTTTTGGTTCTCCCGGATTCTCCCTCAAAAGCCATACATGAAAAAAAACCATAGGTATTATATATATATATATATATATGACTTTTTTTTTTCTTCTTTTCAAAAACTCCCGTTGTTTTCTTTTTTAATTTTGTTTTTATTTTTTTTGCTTTGTTTTTTGTTTTGTTTTGTTTTGTTTTAATGAAGAGCTGAAATCGTGGGGGTTGGAATCCCACGAGATATGATGTGGGAGTTTCCCACTTATGCGCTTACACGCACCAACGTCCATATTCCATGATCCTGGTAACAAAAAGGATTAGGATTCCAACGTTCAAAATTGAAAATATTTTATTAGAATTTAAAACAAAATTAACGAATCAAAAAATATCAAATATCTCGTAATTTAATTCAGACATTTTATCTACTTAGCTTTAATTCAAATTAACAATTAATTTGAATATCTAAGGCCTACAAAAATTATTTGACATGGTAAAATTCCAATTAAATGTTTAAAATTATTCCATGTGGTACTTAAGAATTATGCCAAACATTTTGCTTGTTTAATCTGAGCTCAAAGCCCAACTAGCCAATCTTCTACTTTAATTGGACCTATAGTGGTACAGTCAACTGAATGAGTTAGTCTGACAATCAAATGGGCACATAAAAAAGTGGCTCCAAATAATTAACCAATCCTTTAATTTCCAATCTATTCCACTAAAAGATGGAAATTACACTCCATAATTGTATGTCATTAAAGAATTTGATTGTCAGCCCATGCCATGTTATATCTTTACTTTGCAATCCTTTGTACTATATCATAATTAAATTAATATCTCGATTGTCTAATAAATTTAATTATATCTTGTCCCTTAACACTTACTGGTATCTCTAATGATCATATTTCAGCAATCTCTATTACAAAGTTTAATTCATAAGAAATGTTGACACACCCTGGCTAGAGAATTTAATGATCAAGTACCAAAAACTATTCAAGAGATATATTGTACAAATTTGATATTATTAATTCATAATTTTACTATCCATAAATGCTCCCACCAAGTCACTGAGAATTTTGATTCTCAATTGAATCTCACTCATTAGCAACTCAAATGGAATTATATTTATAAATATGAAATTATAATCAATCCAGGATTAAGATAAAAGTAAAACAATGTCCATAAGATTTTATAAATTTGACGGTCATTTCAAAGTTAATTAAATCTCATTTATGATTTAGTTTAGTGTAGACAAACTACATTAGTACACTCATATATGATCAAGACAAATTAATTGATGAATTTACTATAGTCAAAACATAAATAAAGTGTCCAACTTTATTTACCAACTATGAACTACATTTATTTAATCATAAGATAACTTGTATTTATGTCTTCTGTGAATATTGTAAACTTCACATAAATACATATAATACCTCAATAATATTAATTTCAGAAAATGTATTTGCAAAATATATGCTTTGCAGAGCTTACAATCCCAACAATCTCCTACTAGGTCTCAAAGCATCTTAGACATCTCTCGCATGCCTATGGACTCTAAGTGCAAGTTGAAAGGTTTCCACCTGAAGCTTTTGTAAAAGGATCTACCAAGTTGTTCATTGAAGATGTCTGGATGACCTCTACATCTCCTCAATGAACGATATGTCTAATCAAATGAAGCTTTATTTACTATATTTTTGCTTCTTGTGGCTTCTTGGTTCTTTTGATTGAGCTACTGCACCACTATTATCACAATAAAGCTTCATGGGTGCACAAGCCATAGGCACCACCTCAAGATCTTGTAGGAATTTGTGGAGCCATACAACGTCTTTTGCAGCTTCATAAGCAATCAAATATTCAGCTTTAGTTGTGGAGTATGCGACATAAGTTTCTTTCACATTCCTCTAACTTATAGCTCCACTTCCTAATGTAAACACAAATCTAGAAGTTGACTTTCTAGAGTCCTTGTCTTACATAAAGTCTGAATCTATGTATTCCACAGGCACTAGGTCATCATCATTATACACAAGCATATAATTCTTAGTCTTTTCATATACTTTAGGATATGCTTGACTGCATTCCAATTTTCAGGTCCAAGGTTAGATTGATATCTATTGACCATTCCAACTGCAAAGCAAATATCTAATCTAGTACAAAATATGGCATACATGAGACTTCCTATAGCTTCCGCATAAGGAATCCTTCTCATGTACTCCATTTCCTCAGGGGTTTTGGGAGACTAATCCTTTAAAAATGCAACTCCATGTCTAAAAGGTAATAAGCCTTTCTTGGAATTTTCCATGTTAAATCTAGCCAGATTCTTATCAATATAAGCAGCTTGGGATAAGGCTATTGTTTTATACTTCTAGTCTCTAAGTAACTTGATGCCAAGAATATAACTAGCCTCACCAAGGTCCTTCACATCAAATTGTTTTGCTAACCAATTCTTAATAGTGGACAATGTCCTTACATCATTCCAATTAGCAGAATATCATTTACATAAAGAATTAGAAAAGCTACGGCCTTTCCCTAGATCTTCTTGTAAACATGAGGTTCATAATGTTTTGACTGAATCCAAAGAATTTAATCGATTATTTGAATCTGGTGTTCCATGATCTGGATGCTTGCTTTAATCCATAAATGGATCTCTACAACTTGCATACCAAGGTTCTTGACCATTGGTCATGAACCCTTTTGGTTGTTGCATGCTAATGTCTTCTTCTAGATGCCCATTCAAGAACGCAATCTTGAAATCTATTTGGCAGATTTCATAGTCTAGCATTGCAGCAATAGAAAGTAGAATTCTGATGGATTTAAGCATTGCCATTGATGAAAAGGTTTCCTCATAGTCGATTTCTTCTTTCTGAATATACCCCCTCATGATCAGTCTAGCTCTAAAGGTTTCCACATTTTCATCTATTCCTATCTTTTTCTTGTAGATCCACTTATAGCCTATAACTTTTACCTCTGTTGGTGCTTTTACAAGTTCCCAGACTAATTGGAATACATTGATTCCATTTCTAGGTTCATAGCCTTTTACCACTCTTGAGCATCCTTATTCTTTAGAGCTTCCTTGTAACTTGTAAGGTCTTGTAGTTGTTGGTCTGAGATGGCCATGAAGGTTTGTTCCGCCAACATGTACCTTGTTAGTAATTTGGTTACCCTCTCACTATGACGAGGCTCTGTAGGTTGTTGCTCTTCAGGAATAATCATTACTACAAACTGGGCCTTCCATGATGGTTTTAAACCGTTGAAGAAAACTTTCACAATGATTAAAAACTATCGTGAAATCTTCCATAGTAATGCCAAATTAAGTTTTCACGACAGTTTTTTTACTATCGTAGAACATCTATTTAGGCGCCAAATTTAGGTGTTTGGAGGGCCTCTATTATGGTGGTTTTTACAAAAGACCGTCATCGAAAAATACTTTTTACACTATGGTTTTTTGAAAAACCATTGTGGAACATTACTTTACACAAGGGTATTACAAAAATTGTCATGTAAATATGACATGCCTCACCTTACACGATGGTTTTTTTTTTTCCCAAAAACTGTTGTGTAAGGATATGTTTTCAAGACGGTTTTTTCTAAAAACTGTCTTGGAAAATTGGTCGTGTACAAAAAAAAAAAAAAGACCGAATTTTTGATTTCGCACGGATGGCCAGTCCCGTGTGTTATCATTGCTAAAAGGCCCTACTTGCAAAAAAAAAAAAAAAAAAAGATGCATATTGAAATTAGAAGGTCATTATAAAATTATTTACATTGGAACTATTTTATATAACTATTTATCTACTATCTCTAGCTACAATTGACATACTTATTTACAAATTGTACCCAGTCAATTTTAACTTCATTTATATCTGTATGATATAAAATTTCTTTTTTGCTAGGACTTGTATACCATTATTAATTATATCCTGCATGAAATGTAGGATAAAAAGCCACATTCTATGTGCTCTTGTTGTCTTAGACATTTACATTTAGAATATTGCGTTTTGTTTGGTCGCAATGTTATACCGTTTTTCGCTTGAAGTTTTCAATCATTAAGCAGCCTAACAATATGTCATGATTAAAATCAATTAATAAACACAATTATGTAAAACTTAACATGTTAATTTTATAAGAAAAATTGATATAAAGCTAGAGATATGAAACAAAAATATGCACCTTGCCTTAAAATTCATAATATTGTACCAAAAAAACTACAATGAAACGCAATGCACTTAATTATTTGAAAGCACCTTACAACTCTACTTAGATTTACAAAAGTAAGAATTAAGGATAGAGCTATTACCTGAGGTATATCATTATACAGTTCGCCCTGATTTGATCAAAGTTGATGAAGTAATGAATGTCTTCATACCTTACACAGATAGGCAATTCATTACTAGTGATTATTTCTAGTATCGGGCATTGGACCATCAACCTATCATGCTTGAAAGAATGTATGCACAAAGCCAACTGCATTAATTCTAGAGGTGCTAAAGAGAAGTTAAATGTATGCAATGGCTCATTCGCAACAGGTTGTTTCTCAGCCGCTTGTTCTTGTTCTACCTCAGGGTGTGATTGTCTTGCTTTCGTAGAACTTTTTTTTGGCATTTCTTTCTCCCTACATCTTAAGGAATGTGGGTAAGCGCTCGACTCATCTTCATCGTTTCAATGAATTCAATTAACCTTTTTGGCTATGCAACGAAGCTTCCAGTGGCTTTACCCATAGTTGTTGCTTTAAATATCGAAAAAAGCAATTCAACTATTTTAACTCTAGTAGTAATGATTTTAATGTGCATATTTTCATCTCTTAAGTGTCTTCCATGGATTGTATTAGTTAGAAGACTCCTTATCTATGTCTTCCTAAGCGCAACAAGTGTACACCCACCATTAATTCTATCATCAACAAAGAGCTTGCATTCTTGATATTGCTCGGGCTCTTGAAAATGAGGTGACAATTGGACTTTTGGAGCTTTTGTAGCTTCTGCTATGTTTTCAAGAGGGTTACAGCTAGTCTTGAAGTTGTTGCGTTGGGAGATGCTTTCATCCGTCGGTCTAGCACATCCTTGGGAAATGAACTCAGTCGCAAGATCTTGTAGTTCTGCAATTTCCATCTGCATCTTTGACATTTGGGAATCGAATTTTGAACTTGGTTCGAGGTCAAAGCATTGAGACTATTTCACATACTTAGATTAACCGCAAACACATCCTAAATGTTTCAATTTTCCTTATACCCTCGTCAATATGTCATCGTTACCGACAGACTCGAAGGTCCCTTGACTTTTGTTGTATCATGTACTTATTCTATAAAACAACAACAAATCAAGTTGTTCTTAATATGCTTTAATAGTTGTAAAATTACAAATTAATAATTTGAGTTCAATAAACTTACAATCAAGTTCCCAATTTGTACTACTCTTGGATTTTTAAATTGTCTATCGGGATCTTGACATGATTTTACCCACAATTTCTTCTATGATGGTAGTACACCTATCTCAGCTAATTGTATTTTGCTATGTTAGTAACATATTAATGATAGAATAATTGATATATGTAATACGAGTACGATAATTACGTACCAATGATTGCTTAAGCTTTCTATATTCGTCTCAGCCAACCATAGAAATGTATTCATTTTCTGTTCTTATTTTTCTTGCATTAGCTGATAGTAGTTGGAATTTGAAGGAACACCGATACTTTACAAAAGCTTCCCAATTATCATTGTCTATAAGGGGTAGTAGTATACTGCTGTAGGAGGCCACTTAAACACATTTTCATCGTCCTCTGGAATGGAAAGGTTGGGCTTTACAAAAGTGACGTAGAGGTCGAATCTAAACTTCTTTGCTAATTTGCTACAAATCTTTAAAGCTTTTTTCCTATCAACTGTGAAAGCTTCATAAATCTCTCTTCAAACAACATTTTTTACTTGGTCCAAATCCTTAGTTCTCCAATCTTTAATCCATATTGGAACGTGTTCTCGATTAAGGATTCCAATCCAATTGCTTAATTCATTCTGGATGCATCTTTCGGTTGGCCTTTTGTAGCATCTTAAACCTCTCTTCTTCATCTGATGAACTTTTTTCATCAAAGTAGATCTCTACTCAAAATCTACTTTGGGATCAAATTTGGTGTGCCTTCGAGGCTTTTTAACTTATTTTGCCTTGCTATATTGAGAGGAAGATGGCATGCACTCTTTATACTCTTCGTCATAGTAGTTATTATCACTCTCTTGAGATGTTTTTACCTAATCTAAACCAAATCCTCATGGAAAGACAAACACATAAATTGACATAAATCCAAAATTAAAAATATTAATTGCTACTTACTTACTTGCATGGAGAGACAAATTTAGAGGAAAAAAATAAACTCATTTCAAAATTAAAAATATTAAGTGCTAAAAGAAATATTCACTTAATAACTATTTTTTCCTTTTCCATCATCCTAAACAAGGCAAGGAAAACAATATGGATTAATTATTAGTGTATGTATATATGCATGTATGCACATGAATGTATACTATATGTATAATTTACTACTGTTGATAGCAACTCATCGTTAGTCTACACTCATTAATACATTAATTATGAAAAGAAAAGCCACTTTGCAGTAATTAATTATCAAGGAAAACTTATAGGGAGTTTAACTCGGAGCATGTATAAACACATAGAATCTTCACCATCTCGAAGTTAAATTAAAATAAATGATACATATTTAACACATACAAATTAAAAAATAGAGCAGATATTAAACACAGTTTCCACTTACTTTACTAAGATATATAGATGCAAAGTAATCATTTTAATTTCTTAGAAGTACAAAAAATGGCAAGAAAATTAAATGCTTAATAAGAAAACTATTTCTAGTCTAAAGAAGAGAGCATTTAATTATCGTTGCATCGTTATAATTCATTTTATTTTTTGTGTATTGTTTTCTTAACAAAGGCATATGAAAAATCTAACAATATTATGCAATGGCCAACCAAAAAAAACGACAAACAATCACAACGAGATGTTAAGCACGATGGCAACAGTGAACAAGCACGACGAAAAAAACAAAAATACCGTGAAATGAACTTATTGAATGATGGCGACGGCGAGAAGTAGCGATGGAGAGAAGTTTGAGAAGGCGAAGGCGACAGTGATGGCAAGACATAGTGACAGAGAGAAGTTTGAGAAACGAGGGCAAGGGCAAGGGCGGTGGCTATGGTGTGGGCTTGCTCTAACAATAGCATCGACGGCGACGGTGATGGTGTGGGTTGGGTCGACAGCGGCAGAGTATAGATGGTGAGGGCGAGAGAGTTTAAGAGAGAAAGAAAGAAAGAGAGAGAGTTAGAATGTAGGGGACGAGAGATTTCGAGTTGTTTTCAAAAATATAAAGCCCTAGATAGGGTATGGTTAGGAATTAGGGCAAAAATTATGTCGTTTAGTCCCTACATTATACAATAGTTTTTTTAAAAAAATTATCGTATAATATCTTATGAAGCTACTACGACGGTTTTTTTTTTTTAAAACCATAATGTAAGTTTAAATATTCCACGACGGTTTTTTATAAAAACGGTCATAGAATGTTTAATTTTCACGACGACTTTTTAAAAAACCATTATAGAACATTGATTTTTATGATGATTTTTATAAAAAACTGTCGTAAAAATTTGGTCTAAAAACACCAATTTCTCAAAACTTTTTCTCCTCTATCCAAGGTGGCTAGCCCTTGTGTTATGCATCCAATGGCCTAAAGTTTTTACTTTTTGTTGTTTTTATCATGAATATTTTAGACACGTATGCCCTAAGGAGTAAAAATGTAATATGTTTTTAGAGATATTTTTATCAATAAAGAGTTCATTTATTATTCGTATACCAAATATTGTTCTCTTTACGTTCATATTTGTTGAATGTATGTTCAGCAAACAAAAGTCTGAGACTATCAGTCTAAAACTTCAAGAATTAAGCATAGATGGATAGATTATGCAGAAGACATGATTATTAAAGTGACGGTCTAAATCATAAGATCTACAATCGAGGGAAGTTAGTATGATTTAAATTAAGATTTGAGTTAGTGATTTGAGTTAGTATGAAATCTAAGGTCCGTTTAGCAAATGGATTCAAATTAGTGATTTGATTTAAGTTAGTATGATTTGAATTAAGATTTGAGTTAATGATTTGAATTGTTATCTAAATTGACGTTTGGATATGCATTTAAGTTTTAATCTGAGTATGGAAGAAAATTAGAATTTGTGTTTGGAGAGGTATTGAAAATAGTTTTTGATTTATTAACAAATCTAATAAAATCTTAATGCTAATGATCCTAAAAAATATACAATATGGATTTTAATTTATTACTCTCTTTACTAAGAACACAATGAAAAAAGAATTATCTTAATTGAATAACAAATAAAGAAGTTATGATTTTTTTCCTCAAGCATATGAGAGAGAATTTAGTTTTTACTGTAGCAGAGATATTTGAGTATCAAAAGTTTTAGGGGAGTCAGAATTCTAAAAACTTAGATTCTTGATACTTAAAGATTTGGATTTTGGGAAAACAAATACGTATCCAAAGGATTCTTAATACTCGAATCTAAATTTGAGTCCAAAAAATCTAAAGAGTTCTCGAAACAAATGAGCCCTAATATTATTTAAAGTCATGTAATACCCAATGAATAATAATAGTAATCATGATTGTTAAAAATGATATCATAATACATTGAGTGGTACTTCTTATTCTACATGGCATATTAATCATCACATATAGTAATATAACAAAAAGAATAATAAATGAAACAACCTCAATCCAAGGGTTCCTAGAGAATAATAAAATGCGAGTCTATCACTGAGAAGTAGCTTGATTCTTCCTTTTCCTCCATCAATTTTTGCTTCTTGGGATGCCTCGAGTCTTCTTTTTCCTTTTTTCTTGAGCTGGTGAACTGCAAGGCTTCACAGCTGATTACTGGGCTAGATTTCTAACCCCATCTGCTGAGTAAACCGCTCCAGCCTAGCTAGTATACCCGCTGATTACTAGATTGGAAAACCAATTTCATTAACAGGGTAAACTAATCTTGCCCAATGAGTAAACCAGCTGATTACTGAACTGGAAAAACAATTCCCTTGGCTGGGTAAACAAGTTGATGTAGTAGACGTAAACAATTGACATGAGCGAGTTCCAGTTAATTGAATCCCCATCAAGGGTGGTTGGCAGCCGCGTGTCTCCACCTTCACAAGTTGTTGACTGTCTCCAAATTACATAATGATTTCTATATGCCACAAGAGGCTTACAACTAATATAAAATAGAATTAAATAAAGAAAAACCCTCAAGGGGAAAACATGGTGATGATAGACTACCTCTTTAGTTACTAACCTAAAAAATTAATTAATTACAAGAAAAAATCTACCATGCATTGAGGCAAATTACATAATATAAAATTATCATTTACTATAAAATTAACAAACCACCATCATCATCACAAATATGATAACCATAGAATCCTACTACCACTCATCTACTGCAAACATAGTTCATATAGCATAATCTAGAATACCGATTTCATACTATTATCTTATATATATTAATAAGAGGTGTCTCTGGTAATATTTGTAGGGAAAAAAGTTCTAAAACATGCTATTTATGAATTAGGTGAAAAACAAAAATTTTTTACTAAGCAACAATCACATATTCAAGTACAGCGGAAATATCTCACACCATGATCTGCTCATAAAATATATAAGATATAAATAGAAATCATACCTTAGTAAAACTGGCGGGGATGCTAACATAAGATTTGATAATGAATTCCGTTACCAAAAGATCTTCTAGACTATGATTTAAGTTTGACTGCACTAGGCGAGTGGACACTTTGTGCACTATAATAATTAAAATAGATTAACAAAGATGAACATTAAAATCAATGTCAAAGAAAACTGAAAATGAATTTCCTTAACTTAGCTTTGATTTCCCTAGCTGCAGAAATCTTCTTGAACTACAAGAATACCTTAAAGTTTTTCTCTCTATGTTTTTCTCTCAAGAAAAAGGAGAAATGGAATTTTACATGATATTGTTTTTTTCTTAGGTTCTGTCGAATCCTCATTCAAAAGCCACACATTTAAAAAAAAACATATTATATATATTTATATAGAGGACTTTTTTTCTTTTCAAAAACTCCCCTTTTGTTTTTTTATTATTATAAAAACCTGAAAGGGTGGGAGTCGGAATCCCACGAGATATGATGTGAGAGTTTCCCACTAATGAATGCGCTAATGCCCACCCACGTCCACATCCTATGATCCTAGTAACAAAAAGGATTAGGATTCCAATATTCAAAATTAATAATATTTGACTAGAATTTAAAACAAAATCAACTTATAAAAATTATCAAATATGACGTAATTTAACTGAGCCATTTTATCTAGTTAGTTTTAATTAAAATTAGCAATTAATTTGAATATCTAAAACCTAAAAAAAATTATCTGATACGACAAAATGCCAATTAAATGGTTGAAATTCCTTCATGTGGCACTTAAGAATTATGCCAAACATTATGCATGTTTAATTTGAGCTCAAAGCCCAATTAGCTAATCTACTCCTTTAATTGGACCTATAGTGGTAAAGTCACTTAAAGGTGCTAGTCTGGGGATCAAATGGGCACATATAAAAATGGCTCCAAATAATTAACCAATTATTTAACTTCGAATTTGTTCCACTAAAAGATCAAAATTGCACTCCATAATTGTATGCCATTAAGAAATTTGATTGTCAACTCATACCACATTGTTTCCTTACTTCACAATTCTTCGTGCTATATCATAATTAAATTGATATCTCGACTGTCCAATCAATTTTATTATATTTTATACCTTGACACTTACTGGTTTTCTCTAAACATCAAATTTCAAAAATTTCTATTACGAAATTTAATTCATAATAAATGTTGACATACTTTGGCCAGAGAATTTAATGATCGAGTACCAAAATCCTGTAAAGAGATATATTGTACAAATTCTATATCATTAATTCATAATTTCATTATCCATAAATGTTCTCACCAAGTCACTGAGAATATTGATTCTCAATTGAATTGTAACGCTCCTAAGTAGGGGTTAGCAGTATTTAATAAATTAAATAAAGATTAAAAACAAAAATAAAACTTCAAAAATAAAATTACTTGGGACTTAAATGAAAACTTTCAAATCAAATAAAAATATAAACAACAAATAAACCATAGTTTAATGTAGCACTTTAAATTTAATAATACAAAACTGTCATCATTATCATTCCAACCCTTAACATATCTTAATACAGTTTCATAAAGTAACACACGATGCTTACATTATCATGATAGACATTCTTAACAAATAAAGCAAATCCAATGTTATACAGCTATATAGCTTCCTCAACTATTTTCTCTTAGCCACCTTACACTTAGTGAGTTATGAAAAGATAGAAATATAGGGGAATGAGCGACAACATGCTCATAGGGATCGACAATATGCTCAGTAGGGAAAACCATTACTCATCTTTACGTTTTTATCATTGCCATATTAAAAGCTGCATGGTTAGTTAGTTCTCAATATTATTCATCATTATTATCATATTCAATTTCGATGGATACCTTATGATCATTCTTACTAAGTTCCATACATATATGTATACATATTAGTTCAAGATTCAATTATGCTTATATGTATCTACCGTGCAATAGAATATTATATCACTCAACTCAATGAAACCTAAATGGGGGCGCTTGACCACCCTACATTCATTCTAAGGGTGTTCGGTGAGGGGACATCAAGCCCCGGATCTTCACCAAGTTGATTCTTATACAATGTGTTCTAGGACTTTCGACCCAAGGGGGCGTCGTCGCCTCCCCTTATTTTACTTTTAAGGGTATTCGTATCCAAGGACGTAACCGTCGCCCTTTTCATGTCTTACCATTCCTCTATAATTAATCATTATTTATAGAGTTAGATTTCCTAACCATGCTGCTAAATTTACAGCAACATATTTCAAATCAATTTATTCCTCGCAGTATAATAAGGATGAGTTCATATCATTGTCTCATATGTGATACTCATATAATACGGTTCAACATACATACATACATACATATATATATATATATCTTGTAATAGAA
Organism: Artocarpus hirsutus; assembly: GCA_946598075.1. Classification (NCBI taxonomy): domain Eukaryota; kingdom Viridiplantae; phylum Streptophyta; class Magnoliopsida; order Rosales; family Moraceae; genus Artocarpus; species Artocarpus hirsutus. The sequence goes on from CAMOHE010053962.1 coordinate 105,967, forward strand.
CAACCAATTTTAATTCCATAAAAACCTCACAAAAGATGAGTAATAGATTCCCTACCTCTTGGCAAATACCATGCTGATAACTTCTAGTTCACGATACCAAGCTCACCATATAAGCTCCAAGTACTTTGTTATCCTACGACATATAAAATAGCCATACTTTAACTTAATTCCTATTCTATAATCATGTTAATTTACCATCTATTCTTATTAGTGTGCCATAATCATTAATATGAAATCCTTGGAACATTTTGTAACATAGAACGATGAAAAATAGGTGTGTTTGGACTGCCTGATCGGTCTACTGATCAACTATTTCTAGCCTTCTAAACAAAACTATTATTTTTGGACTCTCTGTCAGCCTGTTGATCTCCAAGGTTCGGCCTGCCAGTCCAATTAAGACTATAGCTTGTCGAACTACAGGGTTCGACAAGTCGGACCCTCTGACAAGTCCGGCCTGTCGATTAGAAAGTCTGGCCTACTAACAGAGCAATTTTTAGAAATCCAGTTTCTTATTTTCAAAGGTTTCAAACTTTAAAACTTAATTCGATACTTTTTTTCTTATCAATTTCTAGGGCATAGAAAATGCATAAAAATCATGGATTATCACACTTAAAAACATGTAGATCATTCTTCTAAAAATTTTCATGCTCAACAAATAAATCTAAACCAAAAATCAAAACTTTTCAAAACAAATTCAAAAACTCATTTTGAATAAAGATCTATATTAATCATACTTCAAAAATGTTGTATAATTACCCACAAACATCAAGAACTCATTTTTGACAATTCCCATGCCAAAACATAGATTCAAATCAAAGTTTTTAGCTTAGAAAACCTTACCTCAAGCTTGAAGAAAATCATGATTTTGGTTTTGAAAATCCTTGATTTTTGGTGTATGATTTTGGAAGATCAAGAAAACAACTTCGGATTCCTTATAGCTAGATTTATGCTCTTGATTTTGAAGCAAACAAGGAAGAAAGAAAGAAAGAGAGTGTCATAGGAGGAGAGAAGAAAAGAAGAAAAGAAAAGAAAAAGTAAGGAGATAAGGAGACAATTGGGGTTGGCAGATAAAAATCAAGTCTCCATCAAAGACTTTTGGGAGCAAATAATGCAAAGTGGCAGTTTTGTGATTAAATTAAAGTTTCAAGGGCATTTTGATCAATTTACTAAATAAGTATAAAATTTTTTTAGAGAATTTCAAAATAGGTAGAAATAAATAATATGAAAGAGATTTTAAATAAAACAAATTTTTAATTGGTACACTAATAATTTATTTAATTACAATAATACCCGTTAGGAAAATAATGAGTGTCACAGCTCTACCCCCTTAAAGAAATTTCGTCCTTGAAATTTTAAATATAAAAATACTAGTAAAAATCACAATTTTGTTATGATTTCACTTTTAACTCTACATTGTCAATGTTATTTGTCTCCAAATGTGGGTTACCGTATCTCCATTCATTTTCTTGAGATATCAACCTTACTCTAAATACTAAATCCCTCAACAAAAATATTTATAGTAGGTTTCAAATTTACAACACCATATTATGGTTTAGGAATCTGATCAGAAAAGCACACATGTTGATCATGCCATTTTTCAAGCCCTTCACTATCAATGAACTGTGATTTACAATTACATTTAAGGGGATTATCAAAGAAATTTTGGCATACTTCATCTTTGAATTCCTTCTGAGTAAGAAAGGTCAAGGATGGTTGATTTCATATTCCAACTAATAAACTAAAACATAATCATAAAATATATAACTTAAGCACTTCTATTCAAAATCATACATTAAACTCATATATAGATAAAAGGAATCTCATAGTTGTAAGCAAACTCGACATATTCTTCATTAAATGGCTATTCTCATGATATAAACATTTAACCCAAATAATGTACTCATATTTTCTATAGAGTATTCCCACAATTGACTTTGGTACTTTCACAAAACATTAACAAAATGCTACATATTTCAAACATGATACGGATATGTTTTGAGAGTACAAGGCACCCCGTATATCCAACTATTCATATCATGCATGCTTAGAGAATGCAAAAAGATCAATAAACAAAAGATTGGACCTTAAGTGGGATGCGTTTCGAGAGCATCAAGTACTCCTTATCATCAACTATCCCGGTATTAGGGTTAATGAATCTAAAAAGTCTTAACAACACCATATCACAAGAAATACAGAGAGTAGGGAAAATGGTTATTCGTGACACATGAAATACAGACATACATGTCATAGATAAAACCAAAAGATTACAGATAGAGATTCAAATCAAATGGCCACTCCTGGCTTTCCTTCTCCTATTCAAGTTTGGATGTTACAGTGTCAGATTCCAGATGTATGATTTGCATCCTATCTAGCAATTCCTCAACTGTTGAAGTAGTTACAAAGATTTGTCTCCCTGATTCTACAATAAAGTTTTCTTCCATAGCAATAATCTAAAAATTTTAAAAGGCCATCATAAAAACCATTTGCATTTAAAATCCTAAGGGTTTGGAGTGAATGCCTAACAAATTTCTACTAACAACTACTAATATTTCCTGAAGGGTACCTAGACCACCAGGTAATGTCGTAAAAGCATCAAATGATCAATCATGGTTTTATGACGTTTAAGAGTGTCTAAAACTTTTTTCTCCCTACCTATTGTTTTTCCACAAAGGTTTCCCTTAGCTAGGAGTCGAGGAATAATCCCCAGGACTTTGACACCACCAGACTTAGCAGCTGTTGCTACATTTCCCATTAATCCTAAACTTCCACCCTCATAGGTTAGGTTAATCTTCCTGCATGCTAAGGCTTACCCTAAGTGTCTTGTGGGTTCCAGGTAGACTTTATCTTTTCCTAGGCTGGATCCACAAAAGACACAAATATTCTTTATTTTTTTGGTTGACTATGAGGTAGACATATTTGATTTGTATGAGTGGTTGCTTTACGTCTGCTCTATTTAGACTCAGGGTTCTACATGAGATTTAAAGATAAGGAATACACAAAAGGACTAAAGAGACAGATGAGTAGGTAACAAAAAGGTAATCCAAAGGTCTGAATAAAATGTTGTACATGTAAGAAAGTAAGAAAAACAGTTGATAGTTTATGGAAAGTTCAATTTACTTTTTGAAAAAGGTTAGACACGAACTATATAACTTTTGACAATTGAGAATGGCTTGATAGAAAACACTCTAATACAACTGTAGACCTTTCGACAAATGTACACTGAATCTTGAAATCAACATAAATGACAAACTACTGAAGAACTTTTGAAATTCAAGAGACAAGTCTCAAAATATCTAGATAAGTTTTAAAAATTCAAACATGTTATAGTATATCATGGGATGTATCTGATAGGATAATATATTTTATTATATATATATTTTTTAAAAGACAACCATAAATTAAATGAGACACTAACACTTACTATGTCAATCTAATAATTACAATTATTTTGAACAAAAGGTAAATATTTTGAGTACAAAAAAGTTTTTACCAAAGAGAAAAATGGATTATTGAACAACAACTGAAATGATTTCAAACAAGCAAAGACTAGACAACCTTTATAGAGTGATGACTTATTTCCCATCTAGTTTTCTTATAGCTTGGCAAAGAAGATCTTGAAATACTATATCCCTGAGACGTTGCCTTTTTGTATGGAATTTAGGCCAAAGTTTAAAAATTGCACTTTGAACATATCCACTAGGATGATCTTGAAGAGGAGCACGGATGTCATCCAAGTTCTCCTTAGAAGTCTATCCCTACAAAACCTTATTTTATCCTCTCTATTAATAGACATAAATCTAGGTGAAGTACATTTACTGTTACAATTTTATCGTCTATATTTGTTACAAGTGATCGCGATGGCACGGGCTCTTCTTTTAATCACACTACGACTAGTACCCATACTTGATAAACTAACATCTTGACTAAAGTCACTTAGATGGATCTTCCCCTCTATCAACATCCTCACATCACCAGGGATGCCAAAACGCATAAGCATCCACAATCGAGTGATCTTAGTCTTGTATTTCTTTTTGACAACCTTCTAGGATAGTGATGGAAAATACTTTCATAAGTGCTGGTACTTTGGGTCCTTGATAAGATGAAAGAATAGTAGATAGAAAAGAAAAATAGAGACAGTAAGTTGCAGAATCCTAGAAATCCTTCTTCTTTTATAGAGAGGAAGAAGAAGTTCTACAAAGAGGGAGAGGATTTGTGATTTAGAGAGCGAATAACAAGTTTGAAGAGTGAATGAGCTCAAAGAAATGAGCTCATATGCATAGTAGACGTATATGTGGACAATGATTGGATCACTGTAGATGACACATGTAGAGACCACATGCGAGTGACAGTGTAGATCGAACTGATTCAAAATTTAGACTAGACCCAAATGTTCTAAGCTGAAATGGGTCGGGTTGTTTCAAGCCTTAACATATTTGAAATGAGTTAAATAACAAATATAAAATTGAAACCCAATTTGTACAGATCTTAAGCCCAATTCGAAGCCCACTTAAAATACAATTGACCAAAATAAATGACAAAATCTAATATGATAATAATTAGAAGTTCCCCTAAATGTTATCGAAATCATTCCATAACAATAAAATCCTCTTGTAACTCAAATAATTTGTTTTTAATCAAAACCTTGTTGAACAATACATAAACTCTTATCTTATCCTTAATACTCAGTATCTATTAATATATATTCACCATTAACACTACCAAGGGTTTGAGTACGACTAACCTTGAAATCAATATACTTTCTGTCTTTTAAAATAGACCACATCAATGAGTAAAAACCATTGATGTTACTACTTAAGGTCATCTACTATCCTCACAGTCCCACTTATAAAAATCTTTAATTTCCTCATATAACAAAACCTCAAGTGACCAAGAGATTCACATTTAAACATCTAAAAGTTAAACCTTTCATTGTAAAGGGCCAAAATCATTACAGATACCTTAAGTATTATGATTTACTTTAGGAAACTTCCAATGAACTTTTTCACATTATATTTATTCATAAGGACTGATATTACCACTTAAATACAATGTATGCAATAGAAACATTCCAACCTTAAAATTTATAAATTCTTTGCCTTTACAAAGTCTCAACTGGCCAAAAGACTAATGTTTATCTCTCTCAGGGTTCAATACCATGGATTCCTAGCTTATCTCATATTCCTCAAGTTAATGGAACTTTTAAGAAAAGTTATCGACACTTAAGTACTCTAACGAGTCCACACATAACACTACAGAGCTTTGAATCATTTATGAAGAATTTGGCACATCTATGCCAAACTTTGAAATCAACAACTCAATCCTTATATTTCTTATTATTTCTCACGAGATAAAAGGCTCTTAACTCCTTGTATCTATAAGAATCTCTCTCAATCAATCTACACATAAATTCATTCCATATAATTATCATTTTTGCATAACTATTAATGCTTTCATTATAGGGTCTTTTCATGTTACATCCTCCTGGACCGTATAAATCAACCTGAAGCTTTATTTTGAAGATGACATTGAAAATTCAACTTTAAAACCATTTCAAAAAAATTTTTTTTAAAGTAATGCTACACTCCCTAGGTCAACCAAACCTAGGCTCTAATACCAAAAATTTTGTAACGCCCCTAAGTAGGGGTTAACAGTATTTAATAAATTAAATAAAGATCAGAGACAAAAATAAAACTTCAAACATAAAATTGCTCCGGACTTAAATGAAAACTCTCAAATTAAATAAAAAATATAAACAACAAATAAACCACAGTTTAATGTAGCACCTTAAATTTAATAACATAAAACTGTCATCATCATTACTGCAACCCTCAACATATCTTAAAACAATATTAGAAAGTAACACACAATGCTTATATTATCATGATGAACATTCTTAACAAATGAAGCAAATCCAGCGTTATATAGCTGCATAGCTTCCTCAACTATTTTCTCGTAGTCACCTCACACTTGATGAGTCCTAAAAAGATAGAAATATAAGGAACGAGTGACAACATGCTCAATAAAGAAAACCATGACTCACCTTCAGGTTTTTATCATTGCCATATTAAAGCCTACATGCTTAACTAGTTCTCAATATTATTCATCATTATTATCATGTTCAATTTTGGTGGATATCTTATGATCATTCTTATCAAGTTCCATACATCTATGTATACGTATTAGTTCAAGATTCAATTATGCTCATCTGTTTCCACCGTGCAATAGAATATCATATCACTCAACTTAACGAAACCCAAATAGGCATGCTTGACCACCCTAAATTTATTCCAAGTGTGTCCGGTGAGGGGACATCTAGCCCCGGATCCTCATCAAGTTGATTCCTATAAAGTACGTTTTAGGACTTTCGACCCAACGAAGCATCGTCGCATCTCTCTATTTTACCTTTTATGGCATCGTGTCCAAGGACGTAACTGTCGTCTTCTTCATGTCTTACCATTCCTCGATACTTGATTATTATTTATATAGCTAGATTTCCTAACCATGCTTCTAAATTTACAACAACATATGTCAAATCAACTTATTCCTTGTTGTATAATACAGGACGAGTTCATATCATTGTCTCATATGGATACTCATATAATAACAGTTCAACATACATATATATATCTTGCAATAGAATAACTAATTTTAATTCTATAAAAACCTCACAAAAGATGAGTAATAGATTTTCTATCTCTTGGCGAATACCATGTCGATAATTTCCCAGTCACAATACCAAGTTCACCATGCAAGCTCTAAGTACTTTGTTATCCTACGACATATAAAATAACCATACTTTAACTTAATTTATATTCTTTTATCATGTTAATTTACCATCTATTCTTATTAGTGTACCATAATCATAAATATGAATTCCTAGGAACATTTTGTAACATAGAACAGTGAAAATCAGGTGTGTTTGGACTACCCGATTGGCCTACCGATCAACTATTTCGGCTTTCCAAACAAAACTGTTATTTTTGGACCCTTTGTTGGCTTGCAGGTCTCCAAAGTTCGGCCTGCTAGTCTTGTTCAAACTTTGGCCTGCTAAACCTGCCAACAAGTTCGGCCTACAAATTGGAAAGTCCAGCCTGCCGACAGAGCAATTTCTAGAAATCCAGTTTCCCATTTTCAACGGTTTCAAACTTTAAAACTCAATCTGATCCTTTTTATCAATTTTCAAGGAATAAAAAATGCATAAAAGCCATGGATTATCACACTTAAACACATGTAGATCATTCTTCTCAAAATTTTCATGCTCAACAAACAAATCTAAACCAAAAATCAAAACTTTTCAAAACTAACTCAAAAACTCATTTTGAATAAAGATCTATGTAAATCATACTTCAAAAATGTTGTATAATTACCCACAAACATTAAGAACTCATTTCTCACAATTCTTATGCCAAAACACATATTTAAATCAAAGTTTTTAGCTTAGAAAACCTTACCTTAAGCTTGAAGAAAATTGTGATTTTAATTGTGAAAATCCTTGATTTTTGGCGTATGATTTTGGAAGATCAAGAAAACAACTTCGGATTCCTTATAGCTGGATTTATGCTCTTAATTTGAAGCAAATAAGGAAGAGAGAAATAAGAGAAAACGAGAGAGAAAGAAATAGAGTCTCATGGGAGGAGAGAAGAAAAGGAGAAAAGAAAAGAAAAGAAAAAGAAAGGAGGTGAGGAGACAATGGGGTTTGACAGGTAAAAATCAAGTCTCCATCAAAGACTTTTGGGAGCAAATAATGCAAAACGTCAGTTTTGTGATTAAATTAAAGTTCCAAGGGCATTTTGGTCAATATAGTAAATATGTTAGAAAAATTTTAGAAAATTTTAAAAGAGGTAGAAATAAATAATATGAAATAGATTTTTTATGAAACAAATTTTTAATTGGCACACTAATAATTAATTTAATTATAATAATACCCGTTAGGAAAATAACGAGTATCACATGAATCACATTCATTAGCAACTTAAATGGAATTACATTTATAACTATGAAATTATAATTAATTCAGGATTAAGATTAAAGTAAAAACAATGCCCATAAGATTTAATAAAATTGACAGTCATTTCAAAGTTAATTAAATCTCATTTATGATCCAGTTGAGAGTAGACAAACTACATTAATAAATTCATACATGATTAAGACAAATCAATCAATTAACTTATTATAGTTTAAACATAAATGTCCAACTTTATTTATCAACTATGAACTACATTTATATTTAATCCTAAGATAACTTATATTTATGTCTTCTGTGAATATCTATAAACTTCACATAAATTCATATTATATGATTAAATGGACATTTATTCAATTCTACTTATGTACACAAGATATATAGAAAAATACCTCAATAATATTAATTTCAGAAAATGTAGTTACACAATATATGCTTCGAAGAGTATACAATCTTAACACTTACCTCATCTTTCAATGACAACAATGATAGAAAAAAAAAAAAACAAAACAAAAATAAAACAAAAAACCAAAACAACAAAAGCAAATACAAAAACAACAGAAAAAACAAAAACAAAAAACAAAAGAGCAGAGAGAAAATCGAGAAAGGCATCAACATTAGGGAAAAGAAAAAGAGAAAAATTTCTATTGAAATATGACACCTTAGTGAGAACTCTTCTAAGCAAGACCCCCAACTTAAATGAGAAGCGTAGACTTCAATGTTAGTAATAGCTACAGCAAATGGGAGAATGCCACGGTCTCTAGCAACCTTCACCAAAGTAAGAAATTGTGACTGATGATAAGCAAATGTTGGGGAAGCCTACCAGTCTGGTCATGTGAAGGAAGCGGGATATATGGTGGAGATATGAATGAAATGAGAAATTGTCGGTTTAGAGCAAGACTTTAGCAAATAATCCATGTTAAAATGATGGAACCATGACTGATCGAGGCCAAATTATCGCATGGTCAAGTGAGGTAAGTAAGGAACCTCCACCTAATTATAAACCTTGTTGCTATCTCCTTTCCAAGACCAAAGGATGCGAGGAAGCATAGTAAGTATGTAACACCCCGAAATTTATTAAGTGTTATTAGAATGTAAAATGGTGGATTAGTGTGCCATAATGAGTATTTTAAACCTAACTTGATTATCTTGTGAAATTTCTAAATTTTTTTTTGTTATTTTATTCTTTTAGTAATTTTTAATTACTTTAAGTTATTTTAAATTGTTTTTAATTGTTATTTGGAATTTTGGAACAAACGGTTTGTCAAATATTAAACTGACCCCATTTGAAAATAGTGTGTCATTACACACAGTTTTGTGAAAACAGTTGTCTCTCTCCCTCTATTTATATCTCACTTCTTTCTCTCTTCCTCACTCTCACTTGTCACACTCTCTCTCTCTCGCCCGTGTCTCTTTCTCACTCTCCCTCACGGTTTCTCTCTTTCTCTCTCATTCTCTCTCTAAATTTTTGAAACCAAAATTTGATTTCAAGCTTCGGATTAGTGGATTGAAGGCTCGGGAATACGATTGAGCAACCACAAACTTGATTCAAGGCTTCGATTCAAGGTTGTATGTGGATCTGTGGAGCTAACATATAGCGGATCGGGATTACGGTGTGGAACACCGGCGCAAGTATTAAGGTAGGACTTCTACCCCTTCCTTGGTAGCTAGTTTTAATTGTTTTGGCCAAAAAGGAATTTTTAACAAAAATGTTTTCAATGATTGATTGAAAAAGGATCTTTATTTACTAATTTTATAAATGGTAGAATTGAGGTGATTTTTCATAATAAACCTCATAATGAATGTAAATGATCACGTTTGGTAAAAAGGGATTTTAATAATCATAAAAAGATATACATATATATATATATATATTTTGGGGCATGACGCCATATCAGAGATCGGGTCGTGTATTGCGCGACCTTGGGGGCAGGTCCCGAAACCGAGCTGGGCCACTACGGTGGTGACTTACATATGGTTTCCCCAGGAAAAGAAAATGGTGTTTTTCTAGTTGACCTATTTAAACTGTTTTGGTAAGGAAACCTTTTATTAAATTTTCATCTATTTATTTATTTGTTCTAGTTCTTTTCTATATATTTATTTAATTAATGAAATTTCTTTTAAAAGTTAAATATTTTAAAAATATAGTCCTACTGAGCCTTTCGCTCACATTTTATTTGTTTCAAAATCTTACCCCATAGGTGGATATTAGCTTAGGATCAAAGAAAAGTCCGCTGCCCGGAGTTGCAACCAGTAGAAGATTTTGGTAGGTTGTATTATAGCAAAACAAGGCATGTAAATTCTTAACTTTTTCTCTTCTCTTGGACTGTGGTTGTATTACAATATTGTCAGTACTGTGTGTGTACAAAATGTGGGCCAGTGGGACCCATTTTTGCCTCACCTTATATTTTGATTATTTTTACTGTTTCTTTATCGCTTATTTTGTTATTCTTATTTGTTCAAATATCATAACCGCTTGTTTTAAATAAACGATTTTAAAATTATCACATTTTTATTTATAAAATAAATTCTAAAACCTAAAGTTTTAACTAAATTTTTATTTAATTAACTTAATTAATCCACCACGTCACCTCCCGTACTCCAAGGCGTGACAGAATGGTATCAGAGCTCAAGGTTATGAACCTTGGGAATTGTGCACACATAGGTACGACAATGAAATACCATTGACAGTCCAAATTTTATTTTCAGAAGTGAGAGAATGGCACCTAGACGACATTCGACGGCCAACGACGAGTTCGAAAATGTTGAGGGCATGATGAGGGCTATGTTTGCTGTATTTCGATAGATGGCAGCTAGGGTAAGGCCGGATGATTCCAAGGCTAGTCGCCAGCATTCGTACTTTAAGAAGTTTCGATGTGCATCTGTATCGACTTTTGATGGAACTGGGGATCCGCAGGTAGCAGAGTATTGGTTAGATTCGATCGTGAAGCACTGGATACTCTTGGTGTGCCAGCGGAGTATCGTGTGGAATTTGCGGCATATAAGTTTGAAGGTGGCGCTAATACTTGGTGGAAGCAAGCTAAACGCCTGGAGAACAATGGTAATATAGTTGGGATAGGTTTGAGGAGCTGTTTCACAATCGCTATTTTTCGTAGGGATATAGGGATCAAAAGGCGGTAGAATTCTATCGGTTGCAGCAGGGCGATATGTCAGTTCAGGAATATGAAGCAAAGTTCAAGGAATTGGCCAGGTTTGCTCCATCTGCAGTGGCATCGAAGCGTGAGAAGTGCATCAAATTCCAGGATGGACTCGAAGCCCCTATTCGATGACAGATAGTTGCTCTGCGACTTAGGAACTTTGGAGAGCTTGTGTCATCAGCAATATCAATAGAGAGTGATTACGCGTAGTATTGTGAGAATCGAGCCAAGACGTCAGGAGGACCATAGAGGAGTGGTAGGAGGAGCACCAGTAGTCGACTAACTCTGGGAAAGAACAAGCGGGGTGGCGTGAACAGCGATAGCAACAGTTCATCTAATAGCGGGCGCAGCAATCCCTATAGCTTCCATTGTCACTATTGCCAACAGCCAGGACACATCAAGAGGAATTGCCCGATCAGGAGTGCTCATTTAGGATTCCAGACCGGAGAAGGAGCTATTTGTTAGCCCCAACTTCAGACTTTACCTCAGCCTCAGCAGTACCCTAAGCTTCTGTTTCATCAATTCTCTCCTCAGCAACTGTAATATTCAGCGCAAGGACACCAACTGTAGAACTTCCAGCATAACATTCCTCAGTACCGAGCACCGAGTACAGCCAGCGTGCAGTCGCCATCATCACAGCAGTATCGACCAGCTAACCCAGGATCCAGTAATGTTGGTAGAGGAAAAAGGAAAGCTCTAGTATAGGTTCACATGATGACATCAGGGATTTTAGATGTCCAGACCAGTAACACGGTTGTCGATGGGATGTTTATGGTTTCTCAGTCTTTAGCACATGTGTTATTTGATACTGGTGCCACTCATTCTCTCATTTCAAGCTCTTTTGTACATGCCTTGGGATTAGAGATAGAAGAGTTTGATGAACCCTTAGTTATAGCTTCACCCTTGGGGCGGGTGTGTGTAAATAATGTCTGTAAAGCTTGTAAAATAAAGGTTGGGGATGAGATTTTGAAAAGTGATCATATGATGTAATTCTAGGGATGGATTGGTTAACTAGATACAGTGCAATAGTGGATTGTCAACTTAGAAAAATAACCTTAGTATCTGATAAGGGGACGGTGATCACTTACCAGGGTGGTGGTGATCGATTAATGAGTGAGCATCTTGTAAGAGCATGTCTCGGAGGGCAGGAGAGCGTAGTTTGGTATGCCTTTTTCATGAATTTAGAAGGAGAGCCTAGTGTTTCGAGAGGACGTGTAGTGATTCTAGTGGTAGATGAATTTGAGGATGTCTTCCCTAACGAGCTACCAAGATTACCACCGCATCAGAAAATTGAGTTTGGTATTGAATTGTTTTGAGGAACAGCATCGATGTCTATAGCACCTTACCGGATGGCACTGACAGAAATAAAAAAACTCAGGAAGCAACTTCAGGAACTTGCTGATAAGGGATACATTTAGAATAGTACATCGCTGTGGGGAGCACCGGTTTTGTTTGTAAAGAAACATGATGGAACTCTCAGGTTGTGTATAGATTATTGACAGCTAAATCGGGTCACGGTAAAAAATAAGTATCCTCTGCCAAGATCGATGAGTTGTTTGATTAGTTGGGAGACTCGCGGTACTTCGCAAAGATAGACTTGAGGTCAGGATATCATCAACTCAAGATTAAGGAAGAGGACATTCCTAAGACAGCTTTCAGGACTCGGTATGGGCATTTTGAGTTTCTAGTGATGTCGTTTGGATTGACGAACACTCCGATAGCTTTTAGGGATTTGATGAATAGGATATTCAAGCCTTACTTGGACCAATTTGTGATTGTGTTCATTGACAAGATCTTGGTTTATTCTAAAACTTAGGAGGAGCATGAGCATTATCTCAAGATTGTGCTTCAGACTCTGTGGGAACATCAGATGTATGCCAAGAAAGAAAAGTGTGAATTCAGGTTAACAGAGGTCAAATTTCTAGGTCATGTCATCTCTGAGCATGGTATTTCAGTGGATCCGTCTAAGATAGAAGCCATAGTGGATTGGGAACGACCGAGGAATGTGGCAGAGATCCGCAACTTCTTAGGACTTGTAAGATACTATAAGAAATTTGCAAAGGACTTCTCGAAGGTAGCAGCACTGTTGACAAGGTTGATTAGGAAAAATGTCAAGTTCGAGTGGAACGAAGAATGTGAGTTCACTTTCCAGGAATTAAAGAATCGGTTGATTTCAGCACCAGTGTTGATCATTCCCAGCAATGACGAGCCGTACAAGGTTTATACGGATGCTTCAGGATGTGGACTTGGGTATGTGTTGATGCAGCATGGACGTGTAGTAGCATATGGATCGATACAGTTACGACCCCACAAGCGAAATTACCCTACTCATGATTTGGAGCTTGCAGTAGTTATTTATGCGCTAAAGATCTAGAGATGTTATTTGTATGGAGTGACATTTCAGGTTTTCTCCGACCACAAGAGTTTGAAGTATGTGTTTACTCAGAAGGATTTGAACTTGAGGCAGCGGAGATGGATGGAATACATGGAGGATTACGATTTTGCATTGTAGTATCATCCTAGGAAAGCTAATGTCATCGCAGATGCGCTTAGCCGAAAGTCTTCAGGAATTCTCGCTTGTTTGGCTCTTGAAGATTAGAGAAGGAATGCGACAGTAAGTGAGTTCAGACTATAGTATCATGAAGACTACGGTTGCATTTCGGTGTACCACATGGAGACGACCCTAGCTCTTGTTTAGATGGTAAAGCAGAATCAATGGCAGGACCAACATCTTCAGGGAATCTCGACGTGAATTCAAAACGGAGAGCAGTTCAAAGAATGGAGGATACATGCAGATGGATCGTTATACTTCAGGGAGTGTCTAGCAGTTTCAGCAATTGCAGAAGTGACGAAGGCCGTAATGGACAAAGCTCACAAGTCTCAGTTCGCCATTCATCCAGGAAGCACGAAGATGTATCATGACTTGAAGACACTATTGGTGGAGAGACATGAAGAAGAACGTTCAAGAGTACATGGCCAAATGTATGATTTGTCTTTAGGTGAAAGCCGAGCATCAGAAGCCAGCAGGTCAGCTTCAACCGCTTCCTATCCCAAGGTGGAAATGGGAACACATGACGATGGATTTGTTTATCGGATTGCCAAGGATGGAGTAGTGGCACAATGCGATTTGGTTCGTGGTCGACAGGCTAACGAAGTCAGCGCATTTTATTCCATTTAGATCGACGTGTTCGCGAAGGATTCTTAAGGAGTTGTATCTACAGAACATAGTAAGGTTGCATGGAGTTCCTCTATCCATCACATTAGATAGGGATACCAGGTTTAATGCTAAGTACTGGAGAAGCTTTCAGTATGCTATGGGTACGGATTTAAACTTTAGCACGGTGTTTCATCCTCAGACCGACGGACAATCTGAGCGAGTTATTCAGATTCTCGAAGATATGTTACGTGCGTGCGTATTAGATTTCGACAAGAACTGAAAGAAATACTTGCATCTGGTGGAGTTCACATACAACAACAGCTATCAATCAAGTATTGGTATGGCATCGTTCGAAGCATTATATGGACGACCGTGTCGATCACCGGTGTGTTAGGCTGAACCAGAAGATAGGGTTATTCTTGGACCGGATGAGATTCACGATAGCAATGAGAAGATCGTCGTGATTCGGGATCAACTGAGAGCAGCTTAAAGTCGACAGAAGAGTTACGCAGATAGAAGACGTCGACCCTTGGAATTCGAGGTTGGAGATTTGTACTCTTGAAGGTATCTCCTCGCAAAGGCATTTCGCGATTCTGAGTAAAAGGAAAACTCACGCCAAGATATGTTGGACCGTTCGAGATCATTCAACATGTTGGTGTGGTTGCTTATCGACTCAACCTTCCTCCGAAACTTTTGCATGTTCACGACGTACATGTGTCAATGCTTCAAAAGTGTCCACTTGAGCAGGATAAGATTGTTTCGTTTCAGAACGTATAGATTCAAGACGACACGATGTATGAAGAAGTGCCGATCCAAATCATCGATCGTAAACTGATTAGCTTGCGCCGTCGTGAGATCTCGTTAATTAAGGTCATGTGGCAGCATCACGGGGTTGATGAAGCCACTTGGGAATTAGAGTCGAGTATGCGGGAGTTGTATCCGCATTTGTTTTGTTTTTGAATTGATTTGTAAATTTTGAGGACGAAATTTCTTTTAGGGGTAGAGAGTTGTAACACTCTGAAATTTATTAAGTGTTATTAGAATGTAAAATGGTGGATTAGTGTGCCATAGTGAGTATTTTAAACCTAACTTGATTATCTTGTGAAATTTCTAAAAAAAATTTTGTTATTTTATTCTTTTAGTAATTTTTAATTACTTTAAGTTATTTTAAATTGTTTTTAATTGTTATTTGGAATTTTGGAACAAACGGTTTGTCAAATATTAAACTGGCCCCATTTGAAAACAATGTGTCGTTACATAGAGTTTTGTAAAAACAGTTGTCTCTCTCCCTCTATTTATATCTCACTTTTCTCTCTCTTCCTCACACTCTCTCTCTCGCCCGTGTCTCTCTCTCACTCTCCCTCACGGTTTCTCTCTTTCTCTCTCATTCTCTCTCTAAATTTTTGAAACCAAAATTTGATTTCAAGCTTCGAGTTAGTGGATTGAAGGCTCGGGAGCACGATTGAGCAACCAGAAACTCGATTCAAGGCTTCGATTCAAGGTTGTACGTGGATCCGTGGAGCTAACGTATAGCGGACCAGGATTACGGTGTGGGACACTGGCGCGAGTATTGAGGTAGGACTTCTACCCCTTCCTTGGTAGCTAGTTTTAATTGTTTTGGCCAAAAAGGAATTTTTAACAAAAATGTTTTCAATGATTGATTGAAAAAAGATCTTTATTTACTGATTTTATAAATGGTAGAATTGAGGTGTTTTTTCATAATAAACCTCATAATGAATGTACATGATCACGTTTGGTAAAAAGGGATTTTAATAATCATAAAAAGATATATATATATATATATATATATATATTTTAGTGCATGACGCCATATCAGAGATCAGGTCGTGTATTGCGCGACCTTGGGGGCAGGTCCCGAAACCCAACTGGGCCACTATGGTGGTAACTTACATATGGTTTGCCCAGGAAAAGAAAATGGTATTTTTCTGGTTGACCTATTTAAATTGTTTTGGTAAGGAAACCTTTTATTAAATTTTCATCTATTTATTTATTTGTTCTAGTTCTTTTCTATATATTTATTTAATTAATGAAATTTCTTTTAAAAGTTAAATATTTTAAAAATATAGTCCTACTGAGCCTTTCGCTCATGTTTTATTTGTTTCAAAATCTTACCCTATAGGTGGATATCAGCTTAGGATTGGAGAAGAGTCCGCTGTCCGGACTTACGACCAGTAGAAGATTTTGGTAGGTTGTATTATAGCAAAACAAGGCATGTAAATTCTTAACTTTCTCTCTTCTCTTGGACTGTGGTTGTATTACAATATTGTCAGTACTGTGTATGTGCAAAAAATGTGGGCCAATGGGACCCATTTTCACCTCACCTCATATTTTGATTATTTTTATTGTTTCTTTATCGCTTATTTTGTTATTCTCATTTGTTCAAATATCATAACCGCTTGTTTTATATAAACGATTTTAAAATTACCACATTTTTTATTTATAAAATAAATTCTAAAACCTAAATTTTTAACTAATTTCTATCTAATTAACTTAATTAATCCACCACGTCACCTCCCGTACTCCGGGGCGTGACAAAGTAGCCATGTTTGCATGAGGAGGAATCCTCGATGTGTAGGAACCAACACCTTGTACCATGCCCGGATAAGCTACCAAAGGGATATTGGAATAATGACTTAAATAAGGCTTTCATAATATAATGTAGTGTGAATTAAAGCCAATTGAATTTTCATATTCAGATCTATCCTAAAACCATGTCAAAGAATGGCTTAGGTAAGCTAGTCCTAAAGAATCCACGGTCAGAATTATCCACGAGAGAGTGAGTATTTGTATTCCTAGTAGATGCAACAATGGGAAAAGATTCAAAGATAAAAAAGCATTAAGAATTGAGTGTTAAGTCAAGTGGACACATGCAAAGATCCTTCCACAAAGCATTAAGTCTTGTAGTTGTCATGACATAGAAATGGGGGCCGTGATTAAGAGAAATATTAAATAAAATTTAACCATGATTAAGCAACTTAAATCTATCGAACCATATCGACAAGTGAATAATGGTTTAAGCTAAAATTAAAAAGAAAATAAGATCAGTTAAAATTTCCCGGCATGTAACTAACGATAATAACAAATAAAAGTACCGTTTCATGAGGGCTTTTAAGAAGTCTATAAAAAAATTTTAGACAGTCGAAATATAAATGATACAATAAATTGACATCGAGACGAGCATACAGTACACGTGGTATACAATAGTTACAAAGCAAAATACCGTTTCTTGATTAAAAACTCCATGAAACATTAAACTTATTCTTGAACTTGACTAAATCTGCAAAACCTAGGACGGGGAAATTTTAAAACAATAAAACATAAAAGAAAGGCCCTGTAGCATTTTCATTTTATGAAACACATCTTTAAATAAATAAGAGAAAACATGAACATTATAAATAATTAATTATAAAGAAAAGATGAAACAACACAATGAAAATTTTGAGGTCATAAGATATGAATACATATATCATATACTAAACATACTTACGGTACTCTAGCCAATTGCTCACGACACGGAGCACTCCAATCGAGGTTTAGAGGCCTACTCTTAGGGTTTCACTCTATATAATCCAATCTCTGTGCTACTTACAATTGACCACTACTAGCCATGCACATCTTCGATGATGTTTGAAAACCATAGGTGCTCGGAGTTGCTCATTCTAAGTCTAAATCATAATTTAAAATTTATTTATATAAAGGATGATAATCATGATATTAACATACATATACTTTTCTCAAAAAGCTTTAATATGAGGCAACATATTTCATAAACATTCATTTGAAGTGTGCTCATCTCAATGTTTATCAACAAAGCTAAGTAAATTTTAAAACAAGGCTAATTAAGAAAGGGATATGAAAATCCTATCTTAGTGTACAATAATGTTATCTCCATAATAGAATCCAAAATATGTTCCATTAATGTTCAAAAACCTTAATACAAAATTAAAATAAGAAGAAATGCTAAAATGATTACCATCATGCTAATTTAATCTTTAGTGTGTCCTTTTTTGTATAAATAAATTATGGAATGCAAGGAAGATTTTCAAAGTTTTAAAGACATAAAAATAGGGTTTTGAAAATATTTAAAGGACTCAAAATGGCGGAGACCAAATTGGCACATGGCAGGAGCTTGACGAGCTTCGAAAGATAGTAGCTGCCACTAAGACAGCCACGTCGGTTGATCGACCTCTAGAGAGGCAGTCGATTGGCCCCTTGCCAAGCTAGATAGAGCTCAGCTCCCCTTTTGCAGTCAAACATGTTCCAACTTAAGTTTTTCCATACCAAATTACTTTTAACGCATAAAACACCTCAAATCAGCTTGTTTATCACCATAAATCATAGACAAAATTTTTTCCCAAATTCTATGTTCAAAAACAAAATCCCAAAATCAACATAAACGAACATAAAAAGGACAATATTTGATATATAACATAAATAATAATTCTTTATTGATTAAATATTTTAAAAATTATTACATCATTTAATCTTTAGGATACCTAGTCTAACAGTTGTTAATATTGTTGTTGTTGTCACTATGTTAATATTATTGTTATTGCTTTACTATTTCTTATTGTTGCCATTCCTTTTGATATCTACATTTGAGTTGGCAATAATCACATTGTTCGATTTATTTTATTTTCCTTTTCATTGTTTATGACCACCCTTATCTTAATTCATAAATCATGCTTATTCATTTGCTTGCATTCCTTATGTGGTAAAATAATTTTTATCGATTATGTTGTCAAACATAACCAAATTACATGATATAAAAAAAATCATGTTTTTTGAGTGTGAATTATTTTAAATGCCTTGCATCATCCTTTTACATGGTAGTCTCCTATTGGGTCACGTAAAATTGGTCACTTCGACCAAATCCGTAGCTACATTGACCAGTGTCGCATTATCATCCACTTGACCTCTGTCCTCGAGTGTCCACCTTATGCCTGCCATGTCGGCATCTGTGTATTTGCACATTCCCGTCGTTCTCAGGGTCGTATAGGCATGACAAACGTATATTCCCCCACGAACTTGGATACAGTCGTTGTTGACTGTTGAGTGCAAGAGTAGGGTTCATTCTGCCCATGGAGGAGGAGAGTTCTCAGGTTTGGTGTTGAGAAAGGGGGTAGGATTGCCATTGATTGCGAGGCATTTCTGGACAAATCGATCAGCACCCTTGTCTACTTTTGGAGTTTTGCTTTGTGGGGAAGGTCAGATGCCTAGTGGTACGCATGTCGGCAAATCTCCTTTGAGTGTGTAATTTATGTTTATTGGTGGAACTGGTAATTTATTGGTGTTGTGTTTATAGTACTAGATTATTGTGTGTGGATATTGGTGTTGTGTTTGTAATGTCTTGTCATGATTTGGAATATATTATCCTTTAAGAAAAGGGGAAAAAAAGAAAAGAAAAAGTGTTCTGCCCGCCTTCCCCCTTTCTTCATAATCATCAGTTATGAGACCCGTTTGGGGCCAAGATTATCAATAAGCTTGATGTTGGGCACTAGTTTTATTAGGGCTGCAATATTTCTCCCAATGTATATAGATATTCAAACCGTTAGTTTAATTTTTCTGATTCTTTTTATATCTTATATATTATAATAATTAAAAGGGTAATGCTTCAATGCATTGGTTTTGTTTTATTTTTAAATTTTACTATGGATGAATAAATCTACGTGATAATTAATTATGAGTGTTACTGTCTATAAATTTTAGATTTGGGTGATCTATGTTGATAGCCTTTGAGGATATGCATTGGTCTTTTGTCAGCCCCTATATTTTTAGAAGTCTAGCTACCATGAGTTTTAAAAAATACACCGTTTTAGCCCTAAGTTAATTATCTACCTATGTTTAAACAAAATATAGTACAAGTGTGATATATGAGAGTTTCAAAAGGAGTAAAATACCAAAAGAATAATTATATTCGTAAAGATTCTACGTTTATTTTTCAGCTAAACCATTTTGTTGAAGAGTAAAAGCGGCTGATTTTTAGTGAATAATATCATGCTCCTCACAAAAGGCATCCAAGTCATTAGAAAAATATTCATTCTTTGTCACTTCAAACCATTTTGATTTTTCTCTCCTTTTGGTTCTCAACTTCAGCTATGAAAAGTTTTAAACTTATTGATAGCTTCTTCTTTTGTTCTTATTTAATACACATATGGTGTATCTAAAACAAGTATCCATAAAAGGGATAAAGTATCTTTTACCTCCTCTTGTCAAAATTTCATTATATTCACAAATATCAGTATACTAATTGCAACAATTATGTACAATATTCAATCTTAAGAAATGGTTTTTTGGTCATCTTTGCTTTTATGCAAATTATACATTTATCATGAATTTCATTTTTGCAATTTAGCAAACCATGTTTTGACGTACAATACAATGATTTAAAATTCAAATATGCCACACGTGCATGGCAAACATCAAAAGAGTCAATAGTAAAAACAAAATTCATAGCTTTATTATTATCATCAATGCTAAGCTTAAACATTCCATCACAAGAGTACCATTTTCTTACAAAGATGCCATTCTTTGAAACAATATAATTATCAGCCTAAAGCACAACTTTGAACCGTTCTTATAAAAAAGACTAACAGACACAAGATTCTTCCAAATTTCAGGCATATGAAATAAATTATTTAGAATCAATTATTTTCTGGAAGTAAGCTTAATTTCCACAATTCTTTTCCCAACTAGGATTGCGGCGTTAATTCCCCATAAAAACCAATTGTCCTTCTTTTTCTACTGCATACAACGAGAATAACTTCTTGTCATTGCAAACACAAAAAGTAGCACCAAAATCAAGCCACCAATTGCAGGACTTTGAAGTTGTAGCTATGTTGAGGTCAATTATCATGCCAATTTGCATCTCTAAGACTATTGCATAAATTTTTTGGATTTCTCTTCAATGACATCGGCCTTGTTAGAGTTAAATCCTTCCTTTTTTTTCCGTGTATCTGCATTCACTATGACAATAGCCTTTCTTTCCATAAAAGTAACAACTTTAGGAAAACTTTTTAAGTATTTTTGGACTTATTGAACTTCTTGTCATAATTCACTTTGAAGTTCTTCTCGAATTTAGTCACTTCGATGACATTAACATTAGAAGAATCCAAAATTTTGCCTTTGGGGTCATGAGCTTGGTTTCCTCTTCGAACCTCAAATTTCTCTGCAATTCCTTTAAAGTTATGTCATCTCTCCTATAAATGAGTTTCTTTTATCACCTTTCCAATTCACTGGCAGTTTGGCAATAATGGCCCAATATGGAATGATTCAAAAATTTATAGTATCAATTCACAAATCCTAGTAAGGAGAATTTATAACTCATGAATATGATTTAGAATAGACCTTGAATAAACCATAGAGAATTCAAAATATTCAAAATAAAGAATTTGTCCATACTTTCTTTTTGAGTCTTGTATTAGTATTTGACTGCATTCCAAATCTTCATTGGTGATTACATCGAGCTATAGAGATCATAAAGCCTATTCAAGAGTATGTTGACGATGTGATCTCTACACATGACTTTATCGTCTTTACACTTCTTCCTTGAGGCCTTCACTTCATAGGAATCTTCTTTCGGTTCCAAAAGAGGCTCCAACTTAAGATCTAAGATATAGGCGATTTTGAGGACAGGAAAAAGAAAAAAACAATTTCCCTTTTCAATGGGTGAAGTTAATTCCATCGAATCAATCGATTTGGACATTTAGATTGAGGAAAGAGGCCATGTTTTTCTTAACTTCCATTGAAGAATAATAAACCTTAAAATTGTTGAAGAATGTGGGTACCCATATGACCTCTATATTTATGTTGTATTTTCAGAACTCCTTAGTAAAGATTTCACGAACGCTAACAAAAAAACATTTTTTCCTTCCATCTGTTTGCTAAATACATTTTCCCCTTCCATAAAAAGGTTAAATACATAAATATGCTTTCTAATTTTTATTATTTCTCAATCCATTTCTTAATTAAAAATTATTATCTCTTTTGTTCTAGTCCAGTTTTCCTAAATTAATTAATTTTATTGATGGACTCATCAAATTTCAAAATCCATTGTACAACAAGACTTCATTACGAAGTTGACTATAGTGATCACGGCCTTTATCACATTCGGCGAGGCCATGGTGAAAAGGAGAGGCAGCAACCATTGGAGAAGAAAGAGAGAAAGGCAGAGTGATGGGTTTTTCTCTCGTCGCTGGGTTAGGTTTTTTTGCTCTTTTTTTTATTTTTTATTTTTTTTTTCTAATAGATGTAATTGTTTGCTAAAATTTGTTTACTAAAATTTAAATTTTAACTTTGTAACGTGACACACACGAAGGGCACGTGATTATGTCCTTCAATCTTTTTGATATAGGTTTGTTTTGGAATTTTTGTGCAACAAATTTGATATTAAAAATTTTTAGTTAAAAGACTAAAAGTAAATTGCTCTTGAGGTCTTTAATTTTTTTTAAAAAAATGCAATTTGATCTTTAATTTTTTTATTCAATTGGACCTAACCATTAAAAAAATGTATAATTTAATCCTCAATTATTTAATTTTGAATAGAAAAATCATTTTTAATCAAAATTACTAAATTACCTTTTAAAGTAATTTAAAAAACTTATGGAACCTACAACAGCTAATTATAAGGGGTTTTTTTCAAAATAATTTTTTCAAAAAATTTTATTTGGTCAATGATTTTCTTTTTTTTTTTGGGCATCAAAAACTAACTTTTTGGGCATCAAAATAGTTTCAGTTTTTTTTTTTGTTTCCACCTTGGTTAGGTTCCTCTCTTCAATACAGTCTTTTTTTTCTTTTTTTTGAACAAACTGAAGCAGCTTCGATGTTAAAAAAAACCATTTTTTAGTGCCAAAAAAAAAAAAAGAAATCATTTGCTAAATTTTAAATTTTCTTTAACCTTTTTTCAAATTTTCCCTAATTAGAAACTACCATATGGCTCATAGGCCCTCCAAAAAAAGGCAGTCTTATATAACCGATCCAACAACTGCCCGACCCCTCATAGGATGGGCCCACCATGTGAGACCCACCGATCGAGGATTTAGAAAAATAACCTTACGAAAATTTTTTTTTTAATGAGTGACCTCTTTTTTTGACACCAAAAATCAAGCCTTCTGTACAAAAAAACTGTTTTAGTTTTTTTTTCATCTTGCCTTTCTGTTTTTTTCTTCGTCTTGCTTAGGTTTTTTTAAAAAAAATTAGAGTAATTTTTCTGTCCAAAAAGCTTAATTTTTGTTTAAAAAAAAGAGACAATTTTTTCAATTAAATTTTTAAGGCGGCCTTTTTATCAAATTCTCGCACCGATCGGGCTCAAAAAAGTTTTTCTCCCAAAAAAAAGAAAAATCACTTCCACGTCATCTTCTTCTCCTCCGATGATCCGCACCCGCCAAAAACTTCTCAAGAAAACCAGAGCACCAGTTATGAACCATAATTTCATTAAGATCTATACAAAATCACGTCATGATCTTCCACATAATCATCAGAAATCCTCAAATCCAATTAAACTTAGAAACTAATTCAATTCAATTCAAGTTAGCAATTAACAAACAGATGTAGGGAATTCTAAACACTTTTTGCGAATTTCACACCTCAACAACAAGATACTCGAGCTTGGGCGACCAAGTAAATTGGGGCACTAGTCCTGACATGCTACAAATATCTTCCCTTTGCGAGAGCCAAAATCGCAACGTCGTCATGCACCTCCTCCATGAGAACCATCGAGACTCCGCGAGACCCACCGACGCCTTCATGCACCTCCTCCGCGAGACCCAAAGCCGCGATGCACCTCCACCGCGAGATCCAAATGTCGCCACGTTCCTCCGCGAGAACTCAGCGACTTTATTCCTTCTCCAGAGCTGCGTGAAGAGGGAGAGAGAGATTTGGGGACAGGGGATGAGGATTAGACACAGAGAGAGATTGGGGATGGGGTAAAGGGCAGGCGGTGGTGATGGAAGATTTTATTTTGTTTTGTTTTGTTTTGTTTTGTTTTGTTTTTTTGTTTTTTTTTGTTTTTTTTTTTTTTTTTTTTTTTTTGAGGAGCGGTGACGGTAGAATTGAGAATAACTTTTAAAGGGTAATTCAATAATTTTGATAAAAAGAGTTTAAAAATTTTTTTCATATAAAATTAACCAGTTGAGATTAAATCACGCTTTTTTAACGGTTGGCTCTAATTAAATAAAAAATCATTAAAGGCTAAATTATATCTTTTAAAATAGTTAGCAGAGTAATTTACTTAAAAATTAACCCCGATTTAATTAAGGATAATTTTTACCACAAATATAATTATAAACAATATAAAAATTTTACACATTAAAAAATTTATTATAATATTAAACTTCTATATATTATAATAAAAATAATTTTTACCAATAATTTTTACCACTAACCAAACACCTCTTAATTTGTCAGGGTGAAAGTTCAGGTGAATTTTATGGAAAAAAAAAAAAAAAAAAAGCCAATCGACAAACAAAACAAAAAGGAAAGCCAAAACCAATATATGTTTCGTGATGTGGCAGGCCCACAGTCAGAGGGAGACGTAAAGGATAAGGACAATGTGACATGCCTCAGATGAGACGAATTAAAATAGTAAAGAAAAAAAA